>VZRE01000387.1:0-66964 GCA_013396775.1 Cephalopterus ornatus
AAAAAACAAGAAGAAAACCCAAACAAAACCAACCTCCACTCAGATTTCATGCTGTATTAGTTAGAGTGAAAGATTTCAAAGGGAATGGATACATGTTCAAAAATCTCACCCCTTTAGCAGGGGTATAGCAACTTACTATTAATAATCTAGAGAAAGCTACTACTGGTATCAAGTCTATGAGTACAACATACAAAAGTGCATATAAAGTGCATATAAATGTTCAGTGTAATGCATGTTTGTTCTGAAGGGGAACTGGGAGCATTGTTCATAAGCTGTGCTGTCATGTCTGTGAATAAACATGAAGGATAACTAGGATTCTGTGGGTATAATTTTTTTGTCTATTTTGAATTATCCCTTTCCTTCAGAAAAGGAAGAAACATAAAATAGTTGAAGTAAAATAAAAATAAGAAGTTAATAGGTTAGAAAGCATGGTAGAACTTGGCTGCCAACCTGCTTGTCATGGGTACAGACTTGAATATGTGTGTAACTTAAAGGAGCCAAATTCATAATATAACTTTGAAATGAGGTGTATGGTTGGTTTTCAATGTGTAGGACTCCTCACTAAGAGGTTTCACTTCATTTTCCTAACCAGTGTTTGTTACCATCAGGTCTGAAAGTGTGAAAAACAACTCTGCTACTTGTTACTAGCAGACGTCATTTTTGCACCAGTTTTTTCTAAATCTTGTAGGTAGGTTTTTTTTGGAAATGCTGCTAAAGTCATCCTCAATTATAAACATTTTCAGATGGCTTCTTCCTATATTTCCTGTGACAAACTAAATAAAATGAATCATCCTTAATGGGACTGACAAGCAGGTTTTTGGAGAACAGTCATAGCACAGGTGCTTCCTGGTAGTCTACTTTCTCTTCTCCATTAGAAATGGAGATAGAATGCTCCTTTAAGCTGCAGAGTGTATTGAAGGTGCTGAGAAACCAGGTGATGGTGTACTGTGAGGAAAACAGATACAGAGTTTGCCTAGGAAAGTGGGGCACTAAGAACAGAGAGAAACTTCTATGCATCTTTCAAAATTTCCTCAAGAAAGACTTAAGTCCTTGCCTGTGGGAGTTTTGGTAATTCATGCTGTCTTTTGTTTCATGGTCCTGTGTCACTTTCATTTTTGTGATGTTCTTCTCAATCACTTCCCTCCAACAGACATTTCCCTGAGTCTTGCTAGTCTCAGGTTAGTGGAAGGTTTTGTCTTCCCTACTCTGCTTAAACCTGCATTCTGCAGTAAGAGAAACTTGTGAGTTGCAAGGTTTTGATTAAAATCATAATTGTCTTCTGCCTTAACAAGGCTTGGTCTGTGAGCTCCTACCTCTAGGGGGAAAGAAAGTCATGCTGAGCTGAGGTGTGCTACAGTCAGATGTGCAATGGCACTGGCCCTTTAAAGAAGTTCATTGGAAGCCATGAGCTGGACATACAAATCTCAGTTATTTAAAGAGTTTGTACCTTCAGCAGAGACCAGCTGGAATTAGTAAAACATGCATTAGTGCAGCAGGATCCTTGAAGTTTGTCACTTGAGTGGAGGAGCTGATGCTGCCTTTCCCAATTCCCTACAGAGATACTGTATGCTATTGTTATTGCTAGAAACAATGTGATTGCTAAAGGTGCGCAATGTTACTGTGTGCCACTGCAAAACAAACATTTGTGGTTAGAAGCTTTATGTAAAAGGAACAAAATAGGTCTGAATTTGCTGAGTCAGAATGATGATCTGTAGTCTTCATAGTTAGGTAGACTTGGGCCTGAGGCAATTAGTTCAGCTCTAGCTGAACTAATTGCATTAGGCTCCCCATTCAGAAGCCATTTTTGGAAGGAGGAGTATTAAGGTCATCGAACTAGCCGCTAGCAGTTACTGCTGAGAATTCAGAGCTGCCTTAGCAGAAGACTGACACTGTGCTATGTATGTCAACGGTAGTTATGCTTCAGGCGCCTGCTGGTTTACCATGTTAGTTCTGATAGCCTTGTGCTTTGATAGGGCAGGGGAGTGAGGGGAAACAAATATTCGATCCTCAGCACTGGAGAAATCCAGCTGGTTGGTATGGCCTTTCCCGTCCTAGGGTAGCATTGTGCCAGAGCTAAATTAGTTCACCTCATAATTTTAATGCTTGCTTATTAGACTGGAAGCAGAGCTGTCTGCAAATTGCATTAGGATTCACTGAGGCTAGTGAAGACTTAAGACCTTTGGTTTATGGGAAACTGGAGAAGGGGTTTCCTTTACTGGGTGGAATAGCAGTTTTAAATATTATCGTGGAACATGGTTTCATTTGAATTTTTCCCCAGTCACTTTTTTCAAATTAATTAATCATGCAGCTGATGTCTTTGTAATCTCAAAAACCTAAAGAGTTATGCATAATAGTTCTCGCCTGAAGACTTTAGAAATGAAGCTGCAGTTGTTAATTGCACTTGGCCAGTTTGTATAACAATTTTAAATAGCCTACCAAACCTGAGAAAGGAATTAAATTTACTAAATCTGCGTGAGCCATTATTTGACAGTCAGGTGAGTTTGCTGTTCAGTTCAAATGGTGTTCGCCCTTGACCAAAAAGTATTGTACTGTGCTACTTTTTTAGTGGCATGTCACTTTACGTGAAATGACAGAGCAAATGAAACTTTCCTTGAATGGAGATTAGTGTTATCTTAAACATAGTTCCATGATGAAGGTGCTTCCAGCATTAGCTGAATGTGTTTCGCTTAAGTTGGCATATCCAAATTGTTTGTATAACTTCTACAAATAAATCAGCAATTCTGGCATCTTGTGAAAAAACTTCTTTAGACAGTAGAAATGCTGATATTTAAATTTTTTTGGCTGAGGGGAGGTGATCCTTTTTGGACAACTGCTTTCTGCACCAAGCTGCTGTGAGTAGCCTGCTCACAGATGAGATGTGAAATGCATAGCTACCATCACAGCTAGCAGAAGGGTGAGACTTGGGAGCTTGCATGGTACTCATTTGCTTCCTGTTTCTGGAGGGGCAGATTTCAGGGCTGAGAACAAAAATTGTTTTTAAAGATGATGGAAGTGCAGGGAGAAGGCAAGAACAGTGAAAAAAAATTATTAGTAAAGGAAGGAGTGATAAAGCTATTTAGAGTGTTGCGTGTCACATGAGAGATGGATTTAGAGCAGGACCCAAAATGAAATGCCATCTCTCAGTGCCTATGGTGCTGTGAAGAAGAGGAGAAAGGCACACAAGAAGTTAGGGTCCTGAGCCTCGGGTTGCCTGTGTGACTGTTGTGACAACAGACTTTCCATAGTATACTACTTCATAAATGCAGTTGCCAATTAATGTAGGTGGCTTTTCCCAGTGCAAAAGGATAAGGGTGGCAGGTCTAAGTTGTAGTGTCAAATAATGAGAGCTGCTTCAGGACCTCTGTGGGTGGAAGTGTTATGCCTATAACTGTAGCACAGCCATACATTTGGTCACCTGAGGATGTGACATGGTTGCTGCTTGCATTGTTAGACTTACAAAGCTATGATGAGAATCTCAGCTTTGTGCATCCTATCTACTAGCACTGCTTATATGTTCCCTGCCAATGTTAAAGAAAGAAACTGCCCAGAGAAGTATTTATTACCTTATATTGAGTGGTGGACATATACTGATCACAGAGTATTTAATTTAACATCATTCTACAGACAGGTACCAGTAGCTATATTGCAGCAATGGTAAAATGTGTGCAAAAAACCAACCATGCATAAATGAGAAAGTTTGGAGTAGCTGAAAGTGTGTGACAGTTCAGGGAGCTTGACAACTTAGTTTTTAAGTGGGTGTCAGACTTCAGAAAGAACAAAAAGTATACTCATTAGGGAGGACCAGTTTTGAAACTGGAGATGTGCCTGAAGGATAGAGGCGTATGTAGCCTTACTAAATGGCAAACCATGTCAGATAATACCATGAGGCGCAACCTACTGAAGATGCTTTTTACACTATACAGGAGAGAAGGCCCAGTAGAATGGATTAGTGTGCTAATGTCTCAAAATGTACCAAAAAGAGCTAAAGGGAGGACCAGTATAATCATAATGGAAATTTTGCAAGAAATTCCACACTTGCATTTCTGCAAAGCTATGCAGTGATTCTCAAATTCAAATATTGAGGTAAAAACCCAAACCAAATGAAAACCCCACAAACAAAAAAGAACCCCTGAACCTCTTGCCACCACTAGCAGGAGCAGCAAACTTGTGCAGTAGTTCTGAAAGTGCTACTCAAGTGTAGAGTAGTTACAATATTTGAATTGAAATCCCTCTGGTTCCTTATGAATAGAAGATGGCAAACGTAACTACCATTTTTGAAAGGAGTTTTCTCAGAATGGCTCTTTAGCCAGTTTACTCAGTGTATTTCTGGCAGGCAGGGATTAATGACATGCAGGGAAAGCTAGCATAGTTTTCAAAATACAGATTTTTCAAGAAGTAAGGCTTTTTAAGGGTTTGAGGATAAGGATAAATTGTGTTGTATTTCTAGAAGGTTTGTGAAAAATATGAATATGAAGGTTCTTACACTGGCTTGTTACATGCCAAGAGAGAAGCTTCTTAAACTTTGGCCGCAAGAGGATAGAACAGATATCCAACTGAGCATCACAGTGTGTGCTCGCTGAGATGGGTGACCAAAGCTGACATTTGTTTTATTTTTTTTTTTTAAACATTCCAAACCATTGCTTGGTGGGGATGGTGATTTTGAGGATCATAAGGGGATCCTTTACCACTATCACTATTTGTATGTCATCTGTTTACAGTTCAATGAGCATATAGGATATTTTGTGGTAGCGTTTCTATGTAGCAGTAAACTAGTGCAAAGTAGCAAGAAAAGCTTTAACACTTAACTAAGTTAATTTTACGGCCCTAATAGAAAGGAATTGGTCCTGTTCAGAGTGACATTATGGAAGTAATTAGGCTTAATCTCAAGTATAAATACTTCCTAGTAGTTTTAAGACTACTTTTAAATTTCTCTTGAAGTTTTTTCAATACAAGAAGAATCAGGTAGGGATGGACTTTTGCCCTTTGCTTGAAGGCTCATAACTCTGGGGAGCTTTTGGCACCTCTTTGATATCAAGAGGCATGGTCACAGTGAAAATCATACTGCTCTGCTTAAATGGATATTAGCATAAAAGAATACTTTCTGGAAGAAAGAAAGGGGGAATGTTCAAATTAGGCAGAAATGGTATATGTCTAGTTCTGGATGAAGTGCTATATGCAATTTAGCTCAAAAGGTATTGGCAGCAAAGTTAAGAAGAAGTAGCAAAAATTGGAGGCTTTGTGAAAAACGGTGAAAATATTTCTCAAGGCAAGTAAGGTTTCTCAAGTAAGAGAAAGTAAAGTAAGATTTCTCAGGACTTGGAGAAATAACTGATGAAGTCAGCTACTGTTTTGCTCTGAGTCATAATTTCAGATCTGACCAGCTGGATGCATTGCTTACAGGTATGTACTGAGCTTTCAATGCGACCAGTAACTGAAATCCAGGAATCCAGTTCCATCTCTGTTGGATGAAATTTGGTACCATCTCACATTACCTTATCTTGAAACTTAGTTGTGTATAATGATGTTGTATGCCTCATTTAACATACACCTGTCAGGTTTTGTGACCAGTACACATCTTATAGTTTTGGGAATGCCAGTAAACTCTGTTCTAGTCTCATGAATCATAATTTCAGTAAGTAGTTTGCTATGCTACCATCCTACCATCCATTTTTTTTTTTTTAAAAGTTCAGCTTTTTGTCTTGTCATTTTTGCTAAAATGGTTTTGATAAATATTGATGAGAGAAGTGTGGCAAGTTGTTCCTGAATTTATTAATGTGAATATTTGTCAATAGATAATTTACTGAATACTTTAAAAAAATCCACTTTTAGGCTTATGTATTAAACAGCATAATTATCCTAAATGAGCATTTTTATCCCAAACTGTGCTGGATTAAGAGACTTTAAATACTCGGTCATCTTATTTAGGATTCAGTGGATCTGCAGTAAAGGAAAATATCGATAGGCTTTGGGAAAACACTTTTTTTTCTTTAACTTTAACCACCAGCTGCCTTAGTCCAAATTTTGGCAGGTCTACTAACCTCAAGTTAGCTGAGGTAGCTGACACACACAGTAAATAAATGCAGTTTAGATACCTGAGCGTGTTCAAAATGATGCTGGATGGGACAGAATCCTATCTAGAGGTTAAAACTTTTTTTCCCCTGGGATTATAGTCTTAACTTGGACTAACCTGGTATTGCAACCAGTCCTGTCAAATTTAACCTTAGTTTAGTTTTGATGTCATCACAGAACAAAAAGTAGATGAGCCTAGTAAAAGGAAGCTACAGGGAAGCCTGTGGGTGTAGAAAGGAGAAGCTGCCTGAGTGTTGATCAGAGCTGTAGACTGTGGAGACCCTTCAGGACATGGCTGTTAATGATTGTCTGGAGTAAGTAATTCCAGTTTACAGGAAAGTGTTGTAAGTAGTTAAAAACTTAGGTCTTTTTTTATGGTTTTGTGTCTTGAAATGTCTGGCTTCCTATAGACAACTCAGCGTTGTAATATAAAATAGGAGACCATGGAAACCTAGTCTTTCAAATACATGGGACGCTCAATGCTTTCTGTAATGATCACATTGGTTTTGTCCTCTTGAGTTTTCCAGTATGTCTCAAAGTTTAATGTTCCTTGAAAGCCTTCATAGGTTTTTCTGAAGCTCTTCTTGTTGGATCAGTCTGTCTGTTGTTGGATCAGTAATATCTATTTATTTATCTCAGAAAGCTAATGTTTAGTTTAAGCTTTTGATAAAATAGTTTTCATACTCAGAGTATTCTATACATATATTCTGATCTTGTTTCTTGATCCAGCTGCCATTCAGATGGAGTTGAGTTGTTTTGTGAGTATGGAAAGGCCATGGCTTGGACAAGGCAGGGCAGTACAGACCTGTGCAGCTAGCTGATGGCATAACACAATGTCTGCTTGCATGCTGGGCTCCTTGCAGAGGTTGTGGAGCAAGCTGCTTCGTAAGAAGAGGTAATTTTCATCATGCCGTAATAACTCACCTTCAATACTTAAATAATTTTTTTCTTGCTGGTACTAAAATAGGAGGGAAATCATGCAGAAACCTGTGTGAGAACACTGCTATTTGTATTATTACCAAACTAACTTCAGCCTACTGAAGTCCTAATTTGTTAGCCATCGTTCCAATAAGAAATAAATTTGAGGTCTTAAAGCCAGGAAACTACCACTGGATGAAACTGGTACTACAAGTCTCAATCACAGTAGCAGCAATCTGTAAGTGCCATAAATCACAGAGTATTTTGGGTTGCAGGGGACCTTTGAAGGTCATCTGGTCCAGCCTCCCTGCAATGAGCAGCAACAATACCAGTGTTTACATCCACTGGAGAATCTAGGCCAGTTTTTATTTCAGATAGGTAAGTACATCTGCTTCCCAAGAGATTAAGCTTCAGAATGAAATCAGATTTCTCTTTGAAAACTAAGCAAAAGTCATGACCCTTGAATTTACCGTTTATAACACATAAGCTGTAATAAGGGAAACTTGTCATTACAACACATTGGGCACATTTAAGGCTGAAGGTGATATGTTAAACTTTGTGCCCTCTCCCTCTTAGCTCTTCAATCTACTTTTACTCCTCTCTTCATAAACCAGGCTGTCTGAGATGCTTGCACTAAAACAGCATGCCACTGAAATGATTTAAGTCCTAGTTGTTCGGTTAGGCACATTTTATCTTACAGGATAGTGACCTGTAAATGCTTACTGTTCTGTATTAACCTTTTGTTTCATTAGCATTCATTCATATTTCTTGTGAAACAGACAGTGAGTTTCTGTAGCCTGTCAAATAAGTGTGAGAGTGTGTCTCTTACACTGAGACCCTCTAGAGCAGAAGACATCAGTCATTTTCAGTGTGATTCCCAGGTTACTTTCTCAGTTACGGTTACTTTCCATTATAATAATATTCCAGACAACTTCTTCCCCTTCTCTTTCCTCCCTCACCCACACTGTTATGTGATGGCTTGAAGCTGTGGAGTATACCCACACTAAAGTCTGCAAAGGCTGTATTTTGAAACAGGTTAAAAGGCATGATGACCGAAACATACCGGACAGTTTTTATCACAGCAACCTTTTGGTATGCAGATCTGTCTGGTACTCACTGAACTAATTAGATTAAACAAAGGCTTTCCAGAGATAATCACTTTGCAAGCCCTTTCCTATATTACAGTGCCCAGCTTTTAGTGTGTTGTTGAGGGTCAAATGCTAGTGCCAGCTAATGCTTAATATATGAATGCATAGTGTTCAAGGAGATGTATAAATTAAATTGAATTACACAAGATCTATAGTTGCCCGAGCTTTGACTCGTGAGGTGTGAGTTTGCTTTGTTTTAATATTGATGAAGAAAATTGCATTTCCTGTAGTTGGTGAAGTATTACATGTAAATTTAATTATAGGAAAGGCTTGGATAGAGGTCTAGAGGTATGCTAGGTCCTGTGCATCTGGGCAATAGTAATTATGCCACTCTGAAACTCTCCTGGTTACACTTGTCAGTGCATGGCCACTGCAAACTATCTGTTCAAGGCAGCCTTAATTTTGATGACTGTAAAAGATATATCATAGCTTTCTTTCAAATAGAGAGAATTACTGAATACTGAATCACTAATTACTAAATACTTTCACCTGTGAAGGACTATTTCTGGACTCCTTTTTGAAGCCTAATTAATGTTCAAGACTGTCTTGATGGTAGCTGCTTTTTGGGGCAGGAGCTTAATGTGAGTCTATGTTTAAAGTGTCATTACAGAAACACTTTAAGAAACGTGTTGCAGCTTCTAGCTTGATCAACACAGTGGAACTAAATAGGCTTGTAATCTATAGTCTCATCATGCTTTGTAAGCATCTCTACATGTAGACTTCTGTTTAGAGCTTGTCCTTTCTCCAGTCCAACTACAGAGGCCTGCAAGGTTGTCAAACTTCTAAAACTGGCAAAATTAGTTAACCTTTGTTTCATGGGTTATGATTTTGAATTATTATCTTTGTCTGATAACAAAGCACACTCCCTTAGCAATAAATATTAATTTGATTTGGGTAAGAAAGTTAAGCTGCAGTGTTCCTCATAAGCAACTGCAATGACATGATATGTGGTGAAGTTATTACAGCCACAGAGCGGCAGGGTCTTTTTGGAGAGATTTGCATAAGTATCTGAATCCTGCCTATGAGAGTAGGTGCTGCTACTCAAGGGTGCCTCTGCAGCTCAAGTTTTTTAGTCACTTGAGTGTGACAGACAATAGCTTTAGAGTTGTTCCTTGTCTCAGTGATATATAGACAAAGGATTATCCAAAAGTTGATGTGTCTAATGAAAGACTCCTCTAGATCATTCTGTGTGCAACTTGTTAAAGCTGGGCACTAACACATAATATCAACTGAATTAAACTTTAAATAGGCTGGAACTTCAGCTAAATGACTTTTAGCTCAATAATTGTTCTTTGAATTTAAAATTTGAGATATTAGCAAACTGGAATTTAAGAGGTGAATTGCTTTAAACTATACTACTCCAGAGCTCATGCTACTCAAATTGTGTATTTCAAATGGCTGATGCAAGAATTGAGAACTGAAACAAAACAAATATTTTGACTGTGGTCAAAACAAAGTATTTCATTAGTTGATAGGGTAAATGCTGTTAGATGATCTGTGTAGCTTAAAAACCGCTTTCTTTTATGATACTTAAATTTCAGTGTAATAGTTTCATTATGCATTGCCACTAATATTACAAAAGTGGACTGTTGAAAGTTGCTTCACAGGAAGTGATTGGATGTTGCAAGATTTTACATCAACCTGCATTAAGAATATTTCTTAAATAAAGTTACTTTGCTGTTTCCTACAGAAAAATACATGTTAAAACTAAGTCCATTCTATTCCTGTGTGATAAGAAGCTATTGTGCTGTCTGTTGAAATGCTTGGCAAAAATGGTCTACTGAAGCAGATTTCTTCTGGAATTATTTTGTGTAATGATTGATAATGTTTAAACAACTTTTATGATTTGGAGCAAAACTGCTCTTGCTCAGTATTCAGAATTTGAAGAGTCTTCACGCTGTTCTTCTCAATTTTCCACAGCTCTTTCCTAACATGGATGTGCCAAATAATGTGTAATAATGTTAGAGCTGATCTGCAGAACTGCATGGTTTTTGTGGTGTTGATGTAAGCTTATTGAATTTGTCTGTGAACCTTAAGGGTTCATTGGTATGTTAGGATGCTGTTGAGGTGCTTTGGAACATCTGAGAACCCCTTTCTGTATAAACTTAGTAATAGCTAATTGCTGTACTATTATTAATAAAAACTGATTTAGATGCATAGGCTAGAAACTGGAGTGCAAAGCACACTGAGTTATGGTTAGGCAGTGTTTCCACTCTCAGGTTTACTTGCGTATGAAAGCAAGTCTTGCCCGCTCAATATACATACAGAGTGAGGGAATGAGTCGCAGAATGTTTTGATGACAAGTGAGCAGTGACTAGAGCTGTAGCTTTTCCTATCCTCATCTCTTGGATTTGGGTGTATTTGAGCATCAAGTGCAGGGCTCCTGCTAGAGGCTTGAATAGAGCTTTTCTTAATTAAAGTTGAATCAAATTTGATATAATTGGTTGTGGGGCATTCTGCTTGGTCTATTTTTGCCTAATTAGCAGCTGCAGCATCTTCTCCATAGCTCTACAAACTCATTTGCCTGATCTGCTTCTTGTTATACTGTCATAGCTTATGATCAGATGCCAGCTGATAAATCCTCCTAGGCTACCAGCTGGCCAACAGCACCCAGCTTTTGGGCATTAGATAACAATGTGGTGCGTCTTTAAAGAAAAATCATTCATACATGATTTGCATGAATTTCTTCACTTGCAGGATACTCTAACAGGGCACATTAGAGTCAGCTATGTATTAATCAAAACTACATCCTAGCATGCAGGTTAACACCATCATCATGGACTCTTCAACTGTTGTAATATTTTTTTTGTGATTAACAGAGAAAACAAGATTTTAAATTATTTTTTAAATTAGGTACTTCGATGTTATAGGATGTTGAAGTTTTTTGTATATTAAGATGGGTTGCTTTATCCTTTTTTTATCCACACGCCAAAAAACAGCCATAGACAGTGCTTTTCTCAGAATCTCCTGTGATAGGAAGAGAAGAGCAGTTGTAGTTCTGCTGGAGATGAGACTGCCACTTGTGATTGGAGGACATCAGTTCAGGGTCTTTCAGCATCAGTTGTCCCCAGTGCAGATGAAGTACTGTGGCATGGTACTTTCGATGGTAGATTTACTATAGCTGAAACTGATTGTTTCCAGAGCAGAGATCTGAGTCTTTCCTGGAACCAAGGCCTTAAATTTCAGGTAATTAGGTACTTATACCTGGACTTAACATAGACACAGTGATTCAGCTGAACAGTCTGCTAACCTGGCAGGGCAATAGCTAGGAATTTTTTGTTTGACTCTTTGCCTTTATAAAGCAATGCAATCAGTGGTAACTATTTCCCTTTGCTAGGCATATGACACCTGAGGGTCTTGTTGACCTGGAAGTGTCTGAGTTATTGTTCGTCTGAGCCTGGCATTCATAATGTTTTGTGGGGGAATATATTGTTACATGTGCTCATCGTGCTCCATTATGTCGATAAAGCTGACTTACACAGTCAGATGTCTGTCTTTAGCACGCAGCAGATCTTTATATAGGCATGAAGAGTTTGTGTGTGCACTGTACCACTGTACTATTGTGTAGATACATGTGTACATGCAAGATGTGTCAGCCAAGCAGGAATTATATATAGAATGCCTGTGCAAGTTGAGAGTCCTGTGGGTAGATGTTAATTTCTCAGCTACAGTGCATTGATAATCAGGTAGAAGAGCTGCTCTCAGTCTCCTTATCCCTTCTATAGGAAGGTGGTAGGGTAGGTATTGTGCAGTTTTCCCCTCTGTTCAAAGAATTAAATGCAGATACTGTGGGAGGCTTGAGTTGGGATGAAATGGGCTGGAGCAAGGCTAAAACTGTCTGAATGTGAAAATGTATTAAGACCTTGGTCTGCCTGAAGATTTAATCCTACTTATAATACAAGAGTACTGTGTGGGCTAGCTTAGTGTTAAAATTGTTTTTCTTGAGGTTTGCACGAATGAATTAATGGGAACACAAAAGCTTGCTCTTCCCAAACTGTGAGGTGAAAGCCTCATTGAAAACTGGAGATTTTTGACTTGAGTATGTTCTTACCCTATGTGACATCAGTTGTGGATGCTACAAACTGTTTCCCTGGAAACAGATTTAATTTTAGGTGTTTTTAAAAGTTTCCTCTTGATGATGGCCCATATGGACATAC
The DNA here is from genome assembly GCA_013396775.1 of Cephalopterus ornatus. Taxonomy (NCBI): domain Eukaryota; kingdom Metazoa; phylum Chordata; class Aves; order Passeriformes; family Cotingidae; genus Cephalopterus; species Cephalopterus ornatus. The sequence goes on from VZRE01000387.1 coordinate 12,293, forward strand.
CAAGGAAAATGCAAGTCTTAAAGACAGCAGTCATTCTAAGAAGTTAATGGTTTAAGGAAATAAAATAATGCAAGGTTGTTTTGGGGTGGGAAACATCCATTTTATACCTTGTCACTCTTGCCAACTGAATGCAAACTAAAAATGTTATAGGAAATAAAGAAATTTGTTCTGTAACCTCAATACCAAGAGTAGGGTTGTCTTATGTATTTCAGTAGAGCTGTTGTGTAAACGAATATGTATTTATTCTTTCCCTAGATTGTACATGCCTTTTGGTTTTGGGGAACAGAACGCGCCATGGGACAACCTCAAAGATCTCTCCAGACGGGGTCTCTTGCTTGGGTGATGTGTCTGCTCTCCTGACTGTCTTAATACCCAAAGGATTTATTTTCCTTTTGGAAATATTTTAAGTTGAAATCTCGTTCCTTCCTGGAAACCATCTACAATAAAGACTGCATGCATCATGGGTGACATGGCAAACAACTCGGTTGCATATAGCGGCGTAAAAAATGCTGTAAAAGAAGCTAATCATGGAGATTTTGGAGTTACTCTTGCAGAGCTTCGTTCTCTTATGGAACTTCGAGCTGCAGATGCACTGCATAAAATACAGGAATGCTATGGAGATGTACATGGCATCTGCACAAAGTTGAAAACTTCACCAAATGAAGGTAAGTCAATTTTAACACTATTATTGAAGAAACTCCATTTAGGAAAAGCCTTAGTCAGCAAACTACTTTTTTTAATATAAGCAAGTTTATAAAAATATTTTAGTTACCATAAGAAAATATTACTACTTATTCCTCTAAGGCAGAGGTATTCCACAGTAATAAGTAAGTGAGAAGTTTTTTTTTGGTTGGTCTAAATGCATGTGAGATGCTCTATTAGTGGTGAAGTTGCACTTGGGAACAAAGTTCATCAGTGTAGGTGTCTGCCTATGCAATAGCAATGCAACATAACAATGTTCAAGTTACTGTGAAAGCATAAATTTTGTGAGTAGTCCATATGACCCATAGTTCACAATTCAGATCATGCTGTTGTAGATGCCAAGGTGTTTTAATAGTCTAATGCAGGGCTTATTAATGCTTCTGTGTTGCTACCTAGTTCTTGCATTCCCTATTGCAACAATTTTTAAAACTGGTGGCATCTGTTTTCTATTCATGCTACACTGAGTTCTTAATAGCACGATCTAGTTTTTAAATCTATATTATTTCTGTAAATATCATTTGAACGATCCAAAATAACTATCAATACAGCTTTAAGCATTAACATGTACTGTCACTCTTAGTTGAAGGTTTGCAAAGTGATTACACAATCTTATTCTCTAGAAATAAGCATCTTTAACGTCTTTGCCATGTTTCACTGAAGTGGCATTCTTTGTGTGGCTACCCAATGCTTTTGCTCTCTAGAGTTACTGCTCCAAGACAGACTGTACAAATGTGAATAAATAAATTTATCAAGTCTTCTTCCTGAGAACCTTCCAGAAGTTTTCCTTAAGGACCTGGCCATCTCTTACTACTTTCTTCCAATGTAAATGGAACCCTAAGTGTCAACTTGTGAATGATGCAAGTCAGACTTCATATAATATTTAAACTGTAGTATCTACAGTAAACTGTAGATAGGTAAAGGTACTTAAAAGTAACTGAAACTTATTGTGAAATCCTGCTGTTAAGAGTGATTGAGAATTACCAAAATCAAGATGTTGGCATATTGTGGTGTCTCTGCATTTAAGCACTCACCCAGCTTTTAACCAATGTGGTGTCATGTTGGTGGCAGTAAAATACCTGCTGTCTTAATCCTGGAGAGCCGTTGCTTTCTGTTCTTCAGAAATGCCATGGAAAGATTTGTCTCCTTGGACGAAGAACAGCCTGCTAATGCCGTAAGGTACCTCTGGGTACATTTGCATTTAGCATGTTTTGTCTTGATCTGCTTCTGAAACTAGATTTCCAGACTCCTGAAATTATATCAGTACATGAACTGGGTTTCTCTTACCAAACTGAAAGTAGTTAGCTTGATATGGCTGACCTACCAGTGAATGGGAGTAGACCAATTTCAGGATGAGGAAGTTTGTAAAATATATGGAGTGAAAAATCCTGTTCCTTGGCGTCAATGGAGTTGTAAAGTAACAGTGCATGTGTGTGAAGCACTGCAGTGTACAAGCAGTGTAACATGTTAGATCGGACCAAGAGTCTCCTGTTACGCTGTTGCCCTGCTGCATAGTATTGAAAGGCAGTGTCCTTTCTCAGTGGAAGGGGATATAGTTTTCTATAATCAGGTGTTTAACCACGAGTTGAATCCTGTAAAACAGTGATCTGCAAGGTTTAAGGCCCATTATTACTAGGTGGGCATACAATTTTAGATAGTCATGATGCACTAAGCATCAAATACTTTGTAAACTGCAGGTTTCACTTCGTCTCTTAAACAAGTTAACACATGGGAATGATGAGTGTCAGCGTACTAAAACTAGAAAGGGTTAGATGCCCTTTCCTACAGATTGATTGTGCAGTACCGAGGACTGTGTGATCAAGGCCTTTCCCTTTCGAAAGGATTTGACATTTAGATGTACGCTGCAATCAGTTAAATACAGCAACTGACTTGATAAAAGGGCACCGTCTTTCTAAGTGTGAGAGAAGCTTGTGAACACACCGAGGCCTCAATAGTTGAACATGTTAATTAGCTCAGAAAAGGTTAAGTGAGATGAGTTAGAGCAGTGTCCTCTACAGAGGTGTCATTTTGACTCTGAATTACTGCATGAATCTTTAGAGAAACAGCCTCTCTGTCAGGTAAGCTGCTATAAATTTCTCAGGGAGAGTACTGGAGAGGTCTTGTAAAGGTAGAACTAGGTCTCCGCTTTGTCAAATTCAAGTTGTAAGTATAGAAAGGGAGACATTTCTAATGGAAAAAAATCTAGGCAAGATCTGTGCAGAAAACTATGTGTTACACTAGTGTTACACTAGAATTGTGTTACACTAGTTCTAACTCTGTAATCTCATGTGTACAGCTGCAAGGCCCTATGACACTTCTTCCTAATCAGGTGCTTTCTTTATGATATGAAACACCGACCACTATGGAATTTAAAGTGGTTTCACGGGAAAAATACAGGTAGTTCTGACGTGCTACATAGTGGATGAGTTAATCTTGTTTTGTTTCTCGGTGTGAAGTTGTTGACAATGTAAGGCAATATCTGTTTTCAGACAAAATTTGGATCAGACCCATCTGGTTTGAAATGAGAAATGGGAGCAGTCCTTTACTAGTATTACTTTAAAAAAGGACACTGAGAGACTTTACTGCTTACATGTGTACTAATGTGCAAAATGAATGTTTGACATATCTTTAATGGCAAAAGTCTGTCTTATATTCTGGACAGTTAAACCACCATCAGTATTTCCACAGGTCTACGTAGTTTTGATTGTCTATTAATTTTTATTTCCAATAAAAACTGTATATGAATATTGTATATTAACTAGTCCCTTGCCTAATATTTTTCACGCTTGACCCAAAGTAGCATAAATTACCATAGTTAAGACACGTAATAAACAATATAATGGCAGTAGTTTTGACCTCAGGACTGTAGGGTGTTAACTGTGACATTGCCAGCTGTGTGTTAAATGCAGCAAGTTCATTAATGGTGCATGGTGTATTATAGTGTTTACTAAAATTACAAATGGTTTTTGTCTTTGCTAGACTTATTTACTAATATTCACTAAGTGATTTTGATAGTAGCTAGATATTATGGCCTTGTTGAGAAATGCTTTTCATTCTTCATAGACTAGTGCTATATTTCTGATGTTCTACACTGTGGTATCCTGCAAAGGGAGGAGGAAAGTGATACTGTTGACACTATGTAAATGATCTTCCAAACTTTGCCATGTTAAAAGAAATAGAGAAGTGATATCTATTGCAAAATCGCAGTATGGCATAGCCTTTTGGAATGGCTAAGCTGTCCTGAGTTTCTGTAGATCTTGTAATGTATAGCTTGATTTTGAAAATAGTCTTGTGATGCTCTTTGAACTGAGAGTGAAAGTAAGCACCTTAAAGCTTGAACTGCAAGAGGTGTAGTGTTATGGCTGATGAGTATAAGTGCTCCTTTGTATTAAACCTTCAAAGGCGTGAATGCAAGGTGAATCGAAGGGTGTTAGAATAAATCTAATGTATTATATACACAAAGAGTTTGGTTAATTAATTTCTCTTTAGAAAAGATCTACACATAATATTTTGCTTTTCAATTAAGTGATTACATAGCAGTTGTTAGCTTTTAAAAGTGAGGTTTGCAATTCAGTTGTCTTTTCAAGGTGTCTTTGCAGAATCACAGAATATACTGAGTTGGAAGGGACCCACAACAATCATTGAATCCCACTCCTCAAAATACCTTGTGATGTCTTGAAATACCATGTGATGATTCTAGGAAATGTCCATTACAGGTGTTAGGTACCCCATTACTGTGAAAGCCAGTTGCAGTGGCTATTGTTCTTATTGATTACCTAGCACATTTGCAATGCCTTTATCAATAAGCAGTTGGGTTAGCTATTAAAAAAATTGCTCCTAAGAGAATAGTTGTCTTTAAGCAGGTGCTGATCATAACCTTGGGGGCAATATGGTTGAAGTATCCAGATCTTTGCTCTGAAAAGCATGGCTGGATGTTCGACCATTTTGCTTGGAAAAATATGCTAGTGGCTTCATCTGAATGGTGGGTGAGGCAGCTGGAAACTGTTACAGGAGTAAACAGGAGGGGTACTTACAGAAGACCTTGAGTGCATGACCTTGCACTGAATATACTTGGTATTCCTTTATTTTTAAGGTCTTGGCATGCAGTCCTGTTTAGTGAAAGCCCCTCATTCTTGCCTACTAGTGTCCCTTAAGGTTGGTACAAGGATTGAGATAGAAGAGGTCTCAAAGAAGTATGCCACATAAGAAAGCAGATAGGTATAAAACTGAGGTGACAGACCTCGCACAGTGCTAAATATGGGCTCTCTCTGTGTGAGAGAAGATAGGAAGTGAAGCTTCAGAAGAGCAAAAAAACTACTGTCCAGGTGGAAGTAGCATCATAAAGTGGTTGCCTCTTTCCACATCATGCCTGGAGAGCTTCAACAACTTTTAATAGTATTTTATATAGTAAATAATACACAAATATAATAGTTATATTATTAAAATATATGATTACAAATATTACATTCATTTTAGGATCCTAGGATGTGGTCTATTAATACAGAATCCCTGTAGTGGGAAGCAGTGCTGCCTTCACAGGCTGTGGTCATGCTAAAGCTTTAGGGTGCTACTCAGTCACAATAGTCGTAACTACTAATGTGATCTTGTCTTGCAAACTTTTTTTATTTTGAACAAAGGGGTATTGTGTGTTACTATTACTCTGTTACTTTGTCATATTAAGTAACATACTAAGCAGGTAAACCATCAACTTTATTTTGGCAAGGTGAGAATTAAAAAATATAGCTGGTTTTCTAAAGTGACTGACTTAAGGGTAATACTTACATAATTATATTTGACATAATGGCTTTTTGGGTATTGTTACTGAAATATGGAGTGGGACTTGATTCCGTGAATGGGAAACATCAGTCACTTCTAATGTGAGAGAGAAATGCTTACAAGTGTCAAACTAACTTTGTCTTATTGTCAAATAGGTTTAAGTGGAAATCCGGCAGATATAGAAAGGAGAGAAGCAGTTTTTGGGAAGAACTTTATACCTCCTAAAAAGCCAAAAACATTTCTTCAGTTAGTATGGGAAGCACTACAGGACGTTACATTAATTATATTAGAAATTGCAGCCGTAGTATCCTTGGGCCTTTCTTTTTACCAGCCGCCAGGAGGAAATGAATCATGTAAGTAAACTTTTTTTTTTAAAAGTTTAACCTACTTTATTATACCACTGACTTTCCTGGTCCAATGTGCCTGTACTGTAAATCTGCTAGGAGACAGTAAGTCAGTGGAAAAGCAGCTTATTGTTCCTTATTTGAGAGCATACTACTAAAACTCTAGCTTGCCTTAAAAGGGCAACCTGAGATTTCCCTGGTCATGATCTGGTATCATTCTGACCAGAGCAATGCCAGAGGTAAATTGCAAGCAGCAGTAGCAAGGACTTTTCTTAAATCCAGCAATGGTTCTGTGCAAGTGAGTTTTTTTTTAGCTTTGCCTCAAATATTTAAGGAATTTATAATTTGCAGTCATGGGCTTTCTGTGAGGAGTCAGCAAGTCTTAAATTTTCCTTGATTTGCAATATGACACTGGTAACTTTCTAAATTAAGAAATGAAGATATATTTATGCTTCTAAACAGAAAATAAAGGATCAGGCCTTCATTGAACTGAACTTTTGCAATGATATCTGACTTGTTAAGACAAAGATAAAGTGGGATGTGTTAAGAAAGCAGAAGGTGATTAACTAGTCTGGCATTCTTATGCCATCATTTAACAAGATAATAAGGACAGGTAATTTTCTATATTAACTTCTCTGTGATAAGGGTGGTTTAAATTCCTCAAGTTGCTCTAGCTTTCAGGTTCTTTAGCTTCTTTATATGTTACCCTTATGGAAAATAAAGGCAAAATTGGAAAGAAGGCTAGCACAGAAAATGTTTAGCAACTATTAGTAATTTCTTTGATTTGGCAATTTTTTTTTTTACTGTTGAAATAACTATCTACATGGACTTTCTTAAATCTAAAACCCATTTTCTGCAGTATGTGGATCAGTAAATGTTGGTGAAGAAGAGGAGGAGTCTGAAGCAGGTTGGATTGAAGGAGCAGCAATCCTCCTATCTGTAGTTTGTGTGGTACTAGTAACAGCTTTCAATGACTGGAGTAAGGAGAAACAATTTCGGGGATTGCAGAGCCGTATTGAACAAGAACAGAAATTCACAGTCATCAGAGGTGGTCAAGTCATTCAAATACCAGTAGCTGACATCATTGTTGGAGATATTGCACAAGTGAAATATGGTAAACATATTTTTAAAGTTGAACTTTCTTTTAGTTTTAAAAATGGAACAGCAGTCACCATACCCAGTGATCTCTTGTAGGTGACCTTTTGCCAGCTGATGGTGTTCTCATTCAAGGAAATGACCTCAAAATTGATGAAAGCTCACTGACTGGAGAATCTGATCATGTTAAGAAATCCCTGGACAGAGATCCTATGCTGCTGTCAGGTGTGTAGCATATGACAATGCTTGAAGAAAGTGGCTTTTTTCTAGGTTACACTGGTTATTTAAAACTTTGAGGTTAAAATCTAGCAAGTTGTACCTTGTTGACTCCTAGAAGTATCCAAAACCAGTGTGACTGCTACAAAATTGTCAGAGGGAGCAGACCCTTAAAACTGACTTTTTGTGTAGCAGCTAACGATTTTCCTTTTCAGATAGCTTTGGCAATTAAAGCTTTAGAGGAGCACAGTTAGGTATACACACATTTTCGCTTTGTGAACGTGAAGTTTGAATACTTATTTCCTTAAAGTACTTACTACGTGCTCTGCAGTATAACTGCTGAAGTCATGGTGGAAAACCTCATTTAATCTTTCAGGTACACATGTGATGGAAGGCTCTGGAAGAATGGTGGTTACTGCTGTGGGTGTTAACTCTCAGACTGGAATCATCTTCACCTTACTTGGGGCTGGAGGAGATGAAGAAGAGAAGGAGAAGGAAAAAGAGAAGAAGGACAAGAAAAGTAGGCATAATAATCTTAAATCACTGGGGAAGAAGGGGTGAACTCTTGAATGTTACTGGATAAAAACTTTTTTTTTAAGTTATCTGGAGCCAGAAATCATTTTTTAAAATTCATACTTTCCGTAGGTTTCACAGGACAAAAGACCAACTCAGGTCCAGTGACCTGAGAGCGCATCACTACTACTATCTTGTCACATGGATTTTTAATTAAACTTCAAATCTCATTGATCAAATAGAGTTTGGAAAGTTTACAACTTCTAACCAGCCATACTATTTATAAATAGTTAAACTGTCATTTTCTGTAACTTCAAAGTACATTCATGTTTAATAGCAAATATTTGTTTATGGCAGACAAGTTATTATATAATTCAACCTAGTAAGGATCTAGTTCTGCATTTGACAGATAGAAAATGCCCCTTTTAGGGCATTCTCCTGTGACACTTGAAGGGCAAAACGTATCTTTGATACTGCTGAGTTTGTGGATAATTTAAGCATATATGAGACTGATTTTAATAAGAATTGAGCAAATGGCTTCTCCTGCTGCTCCTTTTCTTCCAGAGCTGAAGTTTTGAATGCTCAGACATACACATGAGGCAAATCCCTGGTGGCACTTTTCTTTAATCTTTATTTTTGGAGGGATGAGGGGCTTGTAATTGAGTGTATTTTGGAGCCCATTTGTGAAGAGTGGAGTGGGCTGTCTTCCTTCTTATAAGGTCACTTATGTAAGCCATAGCCTTTACCCTTGGAATCAAAGCTTGAAAATGTTAAGCAGTAATGTTTTGATACTAGCTCTCACAAGGCATATTCAGGTCTGAGCTTTGTCATGGTAATAATTTTCCAAGAAATTGCTATGAAGTCTACTGGATGGGACTGAGCCTGCGGGTTCCTGACAGCAGAACCAAAAAATATAAATATAAATCAAAACATACATTTTCATCAAAGGAGTATGAAACAATAATGGAAATTATACAGAAACGTGCTTAGGAATCTGAAGGGTCTTCAAACTAAAGAGTCAATTGTTGAAGTGTGTGCTCTGTGCAAGAATTGGGATTGAACTTGTTTTGTCTTGTCCTAAGACACAAATACTTTACAATTCTGATCCTTCTAGAAATTTGAAAAAAGTAGTAAGTTTCTTCAGAAGGTAGAAAAATGGTTACAAGAAGAATTGAAAGTTCTAAATGAGTTTCAAGCATGCTGGTGGAGACCTGCAACACTTCCAGGGATTAGTGCAAAACAGCTGCCATGCTTTGCTCTTCCCCTTACAGAGGGGACAAAGCAAATGACAGTACTGGCTGCTACATTGGATATAGAGAGGATTATACTTTTTATTAATATTCTATCAGTATTTATTATTCTATGAGCAGAAGTCTCTTCGACAAGTGGTGTTTTGGTGTATCCTATGGCCTCAACGCCTGCAGGCGTTTTTTTTGTCTCCCAAAGATAGACAGCTTCGTCTTTCCCTTAAGTTAGGTGCATAATAAGATTCTCCTTGGTAAAACTCAGGTTAAACTAAATTAGCCTCTCTGTGAATGTTAAGGAGATTAAAGGGACTATATTTAGTTGGCTATGTATGGCTTGGTGCAGAGTAAAAGCAAATGTACGTACAAGGAGATAATGTACGAACAAGGAGTTACATACATAACTAGGAGTATGTATGTAACTCTGTATGTAACAAGGAGTTACATACATAACTCAAGTGTAGAACTTTGCTTTTGTATAAGAGAGGGGGGACCTAGGAAGGAAAAAGTACTAAATTAGGAAACAATGGCAAGTTCTTTAGAAGTCTGAAGTGGCATTTTCTGGAGAAAATGAACATCCTATTTTTTTCTCCTCAGCTGTTGTGAGGATGCTTGGGGGGAAATCTTAGGTATAGAAATCAGACTGTGTGTTTACAGTGATAGTGTAATGAAGGTGTTAAATGTCATGCCACACATACTTGATAACTTGATTTTCTTCTACCTGAGTACTCTTGTAAATCTTAGTCTACATAACTAACTTATGGCCAAAACTTGGTGAGTTATCAATGCTACTGAAAATTTCTGGGTTCTGTTCTGCGTTCATCAATTAACCTTGCCTTTTTTACTTAAAAGTAAAGTTTGTCACTTGCCAAGCCCCCCAAACAACATAAGGTGTTGATCTTCCAGTTACCTTTAATGTTTCACTTTTTAAATTCTTTCATTATTTTACTGTCCTTCTTTATGATCTCTTGTTGAACTCTGTTTCTGAACACGGGTAGAAGTGATATTTTATTATAAACCCAAGCTATTCTAATAGTGATGTATCATATTTTGCTTACAGATTATGTTCATGTTTGTGTAAATAGGGTTAGCGTAGATCCAGTAATCCAGTGCTGTGCCTCTGTTAAGCTTTGACTGTAGATTTATAAATATTTTATACTACAGTAGCGTCTACAATATTGTACAAAAAAGCGCTAGTTCTGGAAGTTCATGTAGGAAGATCCTACAGTTCATTTTCAGTAGTAGTCAGATACTGGTGGTAAGTGTTGAAAGAGCAGAGCAAGATGGAGGCCATCAGAATCACTTTGACGTAACAAATGTATTTCATAGAAAAACACGTCAATAGGTCTTTTTAAAGCTTTCCTCATAGGTAATAAGTGTCTGTGTCAGTAATTTGCGCAAACTTAACCACGGTAGATTTAACGTGTCAGGAGTTTTGTATGGGAAAAGTAAAGTCCAAAACAACTGATGTGAGCTGCTTCTCTGAGCTGACTAAGATGTTTACTTTTTTTTTTAATATGCAGTTGCTTGTTGCAGTTGCAGATTAATGTAGTCATTTTATATAAACATTAAACTGAATTCTGCACAGTCAATTTAAAACACAACTTGTTCCTCTCTCTGACAGGTAAAAAGCAAGATGGAGCTGTTGAAAACCGTAACAAAGGTAAATGCAGGTTCTCTGATCCTTTCTTGCAAGTCTCTATTTTGTGAACGTGTATATAACAAATACAGACTTTCCTACGAAAATACATATTGAATCCTTAGATCCGGAGTGCTTATGCTAAGGATGGCGTAAGTGAATCTGCCCAAAACAAATGCTTAACTGAACTTGGTATTCCAGCACCTACACTCAATACACTGCTTTAAACATTCATATGTAGTATGCCCTATCTGAATACAAGAGTACATAGTATTGGTGTTAAGCTCTTTAAGTACCACTGATTTGGAGGACTCCCCGATGGCTAATTTTTTTCTTACCTTCTAGCTAAAGCTCAAGATGGTGCAGCCATGGAAATGCAACCACTGAAGAGTGAGGATGGTGCCGATGGAGATGAGAAAGACAAGAAGAAAGCAAACTTGCCAAAGAAAGAAAAGTCAGTTCTCCAAGGCAAACTCACAAAGCTCGCAGTTCAGATAGGCAAAGCAGGTATGATGTCTCAGTACCCTCCTTATGCTGATGTTATGTTGGAATTAAGTTGGATCATGCCTAGTTTGTGAGGAGATAAAATAAACAAAGCGCTCAGGGCTAGCTACTTATGTTAAGTGCAGCGTTCTAATGCATGGAAGTGTATGCTGTTCTGCCTGAGTGTGCTGATGGCCTCTCAGACTGTGTCATGTGGATGGCTTTTATTTTTCCTTGATTTAAATGGATTCAGGCTTTCAAGTGCCAGCTTCTAGGAGAGAAAATTCAAGCTTCATAACATTAGGCAACTGTTAGGAGTGAAGTTTTTAGATAAGATATGGCAATTAGCAATGTATCTAGAGAACTGTAGATTGAGTGAAATCTGGGAAATGTGGTAGGGTCAACTACATTATCTCTGGTACTTTCAGAGGCTTAGGAATTTCCACTTAACATATGCCTTGCTGATATGTAACTTTTTTTTTCTATCAGATAATATTCAACTGTCTTGTCAAAATATTTGGTAGATTAGTCTACTTTCAAGCAGCAACAAAAGAACAGTAAAGTTCAGTTAAATTTTAGGCTATATTATCTAGTGTGTACTGGTTTCATTAAGATATTTCAGGATTTATTTTTGTCCAGTAGAATTGTTGAATGATTCAAGCTAAAAGCAACTTCTAGAACCTCAAGAAGGGCTGACTTCAGCATCTCTGTCATCAGACTGCTACAGTCTGTGGACAAAGCAATTAAACTTATAGCTGTAGCACTCCATAGTTAGGTATAGCAGTGTTAATTTTTCAGAGAAACTTGTACTAACAAATGATGAATAAAGCTTCTATGGTATGTTTAGTGTAAATTACTATTCTTGTAAAAATTTTTTTTTCATATATTTTAAAAGCTCTTGTTTTCCTTTATGTACTTTTTGACCCATTGTAGTTACCCATGTACCCTTAATGCATGGATTTCTCTATCCTGCTGCTTTGAGACAGTGCATGCACTGAAGCACTCTTCTGAATCAATTAGCAGTACAATCATTGAAGGCCTGCTGAATTTTTTCACATCTTATTTCTGCATAGTCAGGTGACTTTACACATATTGGTCTCTCCTGCTCATAATTAGCTATATGCTTTTCAATTAAATGAAAGAAAATAAGATTTTAGAAATTGCTAGGTGAAATGCATGAGTAAATACTTGCTTTGGAAGTTGGAACAACCCTGAGAACTACCTCGTTGTTTTGACTTCCCTATTTAAAAATCTTAGTTATGAACTTGCTTCTATAAACGTAGAAGTATTTTGTACTTAACTTACCTACAGTCTGTCTTGCCAAATATTTGAGAGAATTTCTGAAAACTGTTTATTCTCTTTTTAACAAGGTTTGTTGATGTCTGCAATCACAGTCATTATCCTTGTGTTATATTTTGTAATTGATACCTTCTGGATTCAGAAGAGACCTTGGCTTGCTGAATGTACACCAATTTATATTCAGTATTTTGTGAAGTTCTTCATTATTGGAGTTACGGTCTTGGTGGTGGCAGTACCAGAAGGTCTTCCACTTGCAGTCACTATATCTCTGGCCTACTCTGTTAAGGTAAGTGGATAGAGGGGGAATAGATATTCAGTGTAGATTGGTGTATTCATCAGCTCTTAAATCTAAACTGACTTGTGCTGCATCACATATATATAACAGACTGGGAAGAAACTTCTTGTTTCCCTGAACTACAAAGAATTCTACTGCAGTACTTTTCCTCATCTCTTAATACACGCTAACATGAACAGTGAGGATTGCCAGCCTGTTGTCACCAGCTAAAGATGAATGGGTTCAGTACTTAGCATTGTAGCCTTTGTTTACAAGAAATATATATTTAAGAGTTTGTAAATAACATTCTTCTATAAGCCTGAACTTCTGCCTAGCTGAACTGTTAACCAACTGCTACAAAAGCTTCCACACTGATTCTCTTTGAAGATGGAATACTTTAAAACATTAGCTTTCTGTTTATTTTACAGCATGTTTTTTAACTTAAGCTCTTTGTTTTCTTAATTTTCTTACTATTTCAGCATTCTGAGACTAGTTATTTATCTGAAATCTAATTATAAAGACAATTGATGCTTAGGCTGTGTTCTAAAACTTAACTTCTATCACTAACTAGTAGTGGCCTTGTATCACTTGACCTTAATCTGCCTCTTGGAAGTGAAAATACTGTTACAAGCCTGTTAAATAAAGAATTTAAAGCAATATTTAACCTATGAAACTTGTGTAGTCCTCACTATTTTAGTTGAAACATTAGGCTCCCAGTTTGTATTTGGTTATAAGTCTGAATCTAGCATCTTGGAAGTCTGTATTATCTGTTGTGCATATAAGTCTAACACAGCTTATTTGATCTTTTGAAAGCAGAAAAACTTTTTGAAACATTGTATCTGGTAAAGCTCAAACTTTACCTCTCTTTCTAAATATCATCATAAACTATTTGCTCGTAACAGTCGAAATAGTATTAGTAGTCCGTATGACATGCAGATACGTGAGATTAGGACTCTATTTATGTACTTTGTTCAAAATGAAGTTTACTGCGACAACAGACTTAAAGGAATCTGTACTGAATGTGGCAGCTGCAAATTCTCCCTCTGAAAGATGCCAGATAACTTAAAGACTGAGTGTTTTCTGAAACTGCTGTGTAAGGCTGGACTTCTTAAATGAGAATTTCTGAAGTGTGAAGTAATGGTTATGAATCGCTGTTAACTGCTTTTATTTCCTTAGAAAATGATGAAAGATAATAACTTGGTGAGACATCTGGATGCATGTGAAACAATGGGCAATGCAACAGCTATTTGCTCAGATAAAACAGGAACATTGACCATGAACAGAATGACAGTGGTCCAAGCCTACATCAATGAAAAACATTATAAAAAAATTCCAGAACCAGAAGCTATTCCAGAGAAAACTATGGCTTACCTTGTGACAGGAATTTCTGTTAATTGTGCTTATACTTCCAAAATACTGGTAAGTGGATTTCTTCATTCCAGTCAAGGCAACTAAACTTCCTCAGAAGATACAAATTGTGTCGTGGCCACGTGGTAGGCAGTTAAGTTGTGGCACTGTGCAGCGTAAGCTATTTTGTACCTGATGTAAATTTCACAACTGTTCATTTGAGACTAAATGGAAAACAATAGCTTATTTCATTTAGAATTGGTAATTCAAAGATACAATCTCAGGAAGATAGCTTCCGCTAAGTTCACGGTAGTGTCTATGTTTGTTTTTATAAATGAGGCTGTTTACCTTACTTGAAGAGCATCTTGGCTGGATTTGAGTGCTACTTCAAAATAAATATTTAAGAGTAGTACAACATTAAGGAGACTGTATTGAAAAAAAAAATAAGTATAGTTGAGGATCTTTATGGATTTTTATTTTAGATAGAATGTATAAGTTTGTAGGCTTTAGAATTGTACTATATGTGCTCAAATCTGGTTTGAGACTTGCAAAATATTTTGACATTTAAAAAAAGTGGACCATTACACATTTTAAATACTGGACTATTTAACGCTTTTATGTGCATTACTTCCTGAAACTCTAAACATAGTTTCCTTGCTGTAGATATTCCAATACGTTATATAACATTTTTTAAGGCAGTAAAAAGTAAAAATAATAATTAGGATTTAGTAAATAAATTGGCACTTCAAGATTTAGTTGAAGCCTCCACTATGAATGCTTTGTATAAAAACTGCAGCAAAAACTCTATCCAAAAGCTACTTTTCAGCCAATAAAAATGGTACTTCTGTAAGAATTTCCTTAATAGCCATACTTGACGTGGCATGTCAAGTTTAACAGCCCTGATTTTTCTGAAACAAGATGGAAATACTACTGATGAGTTATAGCATGTGAAGCCTTTCGCAATCCAGTTTCTAAAGCAAGGAGAAAAAAACCAGGTAGCTGCATGTAAACTGACCGAGTCCCTTACTGCTACAATTTTAACCAAATTGTCCAGTGCGGTCAGAGTTAGTCTGCTTTACAAAATCAGAGAGGGCTAAAAGGGACCACTTGTGATTCTCTGATCCAGCCCCCCTGATCAAAGCAGGATCAGCTAGGGCATGATGCTCAGGGCTATGTCTAGTCAGGCTCTGAGAATCGAAAAGGATGGAGACTCTGCAATCTTTGGGCAGCCTGGTCAAGTATTTGCCTACCCTTAGAGTAAAAAAGTACTTCCTTATGTTAAAATGGAATTTCAAGAGCTTCAATTTGTACCCATTGCCTGTTGTCCTCTCACTGGGCACTACTAGGAAGTCTAGCTTGGCTGTCTTTACATTGTTCCACCCACCTGCCTTATTCAGGCATTTAATACGTTCTCATAAGTTTCTTCCCCAGAGTCTTCTTCAGACTGAACAGTCTCAGTCTTTTCGGCTTCTCCGCATATGCCAGGTGCTCTAGTCCCTGCATTATCTTTGTGGGCCATGGATGTACTTGTGCCTGGATCTTGATACCTCTCATACTGGGGAACACACAACTGGACACTTTAAACTGCACTTTAAAGTGAACATTTTGAAAGTGCAAGTATTCAGTACTGCCAAATACAAAATCTTGCAGCTCTGAACAATGCAAATGGATCACTGACTTAATGATTAATATAGTTCAGCTCTAGCTGCCTGAGGCATGTCAGTCTGAGTAAGTGCTTCTCCCTTTTTTGCTGCAAGCTACACTGCAGTGTTAGAGCTGTATAAGCTCAAATATCTCAAGAGAAATACTCCTTTACTTATACGACTAGTATGTGCATATCCCACATGGCTGAGATAAGGAACTTGTTCTGGTATTAAAGGGTTGGAAACTTGATTCTGAACTCTTTCCAGTTAAGTAGGCCATGGCCTGGAAAACAGAACCTGGAGTGAGACTTAAGAAGCTTAAAGACTTAGTTTGTTCAGAAGAAGGCTAACTGGTGATGTGATCGTAGTCTAAGTCATTGAGGAAGAATTATTACAGGAGAGGATACTTTAATTTAGCAGAAATAATGCAATTTCACTTGCTTAAATCAGTTTATGTGAACTTACCTGTACTTTTAGAATCCAAAATAACTGTTCAGGCTCTACAGCTGATAAGTATTTCAAGTAATAGAAAATGCCTTTGAGAAAGATCGAGTGATACAAACATAATGGGTGATTTTTGAGTCTGAGAAACAGACTGAAGGATCCTAAACAGGTACAGAAGTTACTTTTAAAAAAGCAGCAGTATGACTTTGGCTCATGACTCATAGGAATTTATAAAGTAATCATTGAAAAAGTAAAATTTCCCCATCCTAGAGCTAAGCTTGGTCTTCCTTGTTTTCTAAGTGCTGTGCTTCAGTGGTTTATAAGTTAACCTCCTAATCAATGATGGCTCTTATTCTTCTTGCAGCCTCCTGAAAAAGAAGGTGGCCTACCACGTCATGTTGGAAATAAAACTGAATGTGCCTTGCTGGGATTGCTCTTGGATTTAAAACGTGATTATCAGGACGTAAGAAATGAGATACCAGAAGAGGATTTGTACAAAGTGTACACCTTCAACTCTGTTAGAAAATCTATGAGTACTGTGTTAAAAAATTCTGATGGCAGTTTCCGGATATTCAGTAAAGGTGCCTCTGAGATAGTTCTTAAAAAGTAAGAACAACTACTACTGTGATTCAGCACTTAAATTTGGCTAAATGTTGTGATAGGTGAGGAGACTGACGTGCTAAACAACATTGTGCCATAGTCTGTGAAATATTTGTCTTCCTAATCACTAACAAGTGCAGCAATCCTGTACCCTTAGGCTTGCAGCCAGCATCATAGCTTGTTTACTTCAATTGTTTGCCTTGCTACAGTAAGGTGGGCAATTAGCACTTCAAAACCCAAAAAAAACCCTGGTGGTGATTAATTTGAACTTGTAAACTCTTCTCTGATAGCATCTATGAATTGACTATTCTTTAGTTAACCTATTTTACTTTTAGGTGTGGTTGGTCAAAATGCTCACCTGTCTTCCAGTAAAGTCCCAACAGCTGATACACCTAAATTCCCGGAAGGACTTGTCCTTTGAAGAGTGATTACTTTTAGCATACTTGTTAGTTAGACTGTGCAATTTCATGTCCAAATTGATCATTTTAATGGGAGGTTGAAGAACGTGAATGAAGAAACTTGAGGGGGTTTAATGTGACAAAGCAAATTGCTTCCTTATCCATCTGTCCATCTATAGAGGATTTATTAGAATGCGATTAGACTTAGTGAGCGATTAGACACCACTGGGACAAACCTGTATAGATGTGAAGGCAGCTGTGGTAACTCCTAACCAGGTGAGGAGAGACATCAAACATGTATGCCTCATGTTCTCTAGGAACAGCAGTTTGTAGTGAGGCCAGTTTTGGTTCTAAGGTCGAACTATTTCTGGTCTGAATAGCACATTGATGATGTTAATCAGTTCAATTTACCTTTTTGCTTGCTAATAACTCTCCAAATCTTTATCTAGGAAAGTTGTAATGCACTAAGGAAAAAAGATGAATTCTTCCGTCTCCTCAAATTAGTGCTCAGAACAAAATGTCAATCTGGAAAGGACTCCTGTTCCTTTCGATATGGAACTTAAAGTCCATGCATTTTTTGCATAGCTAGATTTTAAGCCAAATCTCATTGGTGAATAAGCATGCCTATATTTGCATTACTTCTACCTTCAGAACTATTTTGTGACTTATATTGAGCAGTTGAACTGTAGTAGTTACTAGATCTCATTCTTCCCAGACTCACTTGGCCCACTGGGCTTCGTAACTGAGATAAAGAAATAAATAATAAGAGCATTTGTCAAAGAACAAGAAAACCTAGACTGATTTGAATACTATTGGAATAGTATCCAAACTACTTCAAGTAGGAAAAAGTCTTGGCTGCTTAGTCATTTTAAGCCATTTCCCATGCAGTACTTGTAACCCGGTTTGTCAGTTGTGCTGCTCCATCTTTATTATAACAAGTATGACTATTCTTGAACACTGAAACTTAAACATGAGCTGTAAATGTAAATTACATAAGATGTAAATGAGTCACTAATAAGAGTAGAAAAAGTGCAGAAATTTTTTCAAGTAGAACACTTTTCTTTTTTCTTTCCTTAACATGAAGTCAAGTATTTTGTAGAATCATAGAATATCCTGAGTTGGAAGGGACCCACAAGGATCAAGTCCAACTCCTGTCCCCTCACAGGACAATCCTAAGAATTACACCATGTGCCTAAGAACAAATGGTTCTTGGGCAGGCTTGGGACTGTGACTACTTCCCTGGGGAGCCTGTTCCAGTGCCCAGCTACTCTCTGGGTGAAGAACCTTTTCCTAATATCCAACCTAAACCTCCCCTGACTCAGCTTCAGGCCATTTTCTCGGGTCCTGTCACTAGTTGCCCACAGAGAAGAGATCAGTGCCTGCCCCTCCGGCTTCCCATCATGAGAAAGCTGCAGACCGTGACCAAGGCTCTCCTCAGTCTCCTCTTTCCCAGGCTGAACAAAAGCAGTGACCTCAGCCACTCCTCTTGTATGGCTTGCAAACTTTCACTCCAACATATCCAGTTTATGGCTGCTTTTGCACAAAGCTAATGAACAGTAATTGTCTGGTATAAAACTGTTTACTTCAGCCTCTCATTCTGCAAAAGGTTTCACTGGATGCTTAAGTTTAGTTAACTACTAAACTACTAGACTACTCCTATTGGTTAAATTTTCTGTAAGTGCTGTGCTAATTAGGGCCTAATTGCTCAGTTCTACATGATCTGAAGACACAAAGACACCCCTGTCTCCATCTCAGCTGCATTCCTGTAACATCAGATAATAGTTTTCTAAAAACTGAGCCAGACACCTACTGAAGAAAAATTTGGCCTGAGAAGGTTTTCTCCTGAACAAAACCACTTCCTTCTTAGAAAACCAAGGACTGAAGACATCTTACCAGGCCAGAAGAATCTGTAGCACACAGAGTTTATAGTGGGGATGTGATTCAGGTGAACACAGCAGTAATCAATGGGTGCTTCTGGCTCAGTCTTCCACTTAAAATCATTCCTATGTTGATGTGCCCATATTTCTTCCAGCAGCCTGAATTCTGGGGGCTTTTTCTCATAATCACACCTGATGTAAGGTTTCAGGACAACCACATTTGAACAAATAACCTGATTTTGGTTTGATTGAACCAAATTTCAGTTATGATGGGTATTTTGAAGCTCTAAGGGACTGCTTCATTTTAATTTCCTGTATGAGGTGGAAACTTTTTAAGGAATTCCTCAAATCTGTGGACTAAACACTTCTATGTAACTGTAGTCATCTTTGCCGATCTGCCAGGTCTGAACTTGGTATTTAAAAAAAGTCATAAATTCTTTTTTTTTCAGTGCTGCATTTGTACTAATTTGTTTTACGAATGTGTATGGTGTTGCTTTATGGCAAAACTTTGCAAAGGACACATAAACAAGACTGATTTTCTTGTTCAAAATATTTGGTAGGGTTATGTTCATGGCACCAACATTGAAAAAGTATATATGCTGTCTATGAAAGCAGTGGCGTCTTTGGCATAAAGAAACATAACTAAAAGAATGTGTTGAAATGTTAAGAGTCCATAGTGTTGAATCTAGTCTCTTTTATAGAAACATTTAAATCTATTTAAGTATTTTGTTTTTAATTTAATGTTTCACATTACCACATATGCCAGATGCTCTCTGAATTCTCTGTACTTAGACTGGGGTGGGAAGGGGTGCAAACCTTTCTACTCTTAAAGGTTGCAGTACTAGAGTTTGCTTTTAGTGCTATAAGTTTAGTGCTTACAGCTGTTAAGCAGCACACATGCATGTTTTAGGAGTGTGCTGTGCTGCTGAGACTTGCATAGCTGTTAACAAGGTGAGATTATTTTGTTGAACTGGATTGCCTAACTTCTCCAGTGCAAACACCAGTCTGTTTACATACAATACAGAAATGGATACTTCTGGGAGGTAACTAATGTTTGTATCCTAAATTCATTAGCTTCACTTTCATCCTAGGATGACTGGCTCAGTTAACTTTTTACAGAAAGTACGTTTTGCATTTGTGAAGAAATTACATGCATATGAAGAAGATTGCCTTACACATGCCACTAATGGCTTTCTCTGTGTTTGTGTGAGAGTCTAATGAAAACAAAGCTCATGGAGAGTTACTTGACTTCAGTAATAAGCCATTGAATAGGCTGAACTTCTGGTTAAAAGCTGATAACTCTTTAAATCTTTCTTTCCAGGTGCTTCAAAATACTGAGTGCTAATGGAGAACCAAAGGTATTTAGACCTAGGGACCGCGATGATATTGTGAAAACTGTAATTGAGCCAATGGCTTCTGAAGGTCTCAGAACCATCTGCTTGGCATTCAGAGACTTCCCAGCAGGGGAACCTGAGCCAGAATGGGACAACGAAAATGATATTGTTACTGGTCTGACCTGCATTGCTGTTGTTGGAATTGAAGATCCTGTGAGACCTGAGGTAGTGTCACCAACTAAGCTGGAGTGGTTCTGTTACAAGAGATTCGTGTTGTTCATCATGCAGAGAGTACAAGAAAATGAACTGCTATTGTACGCCTTAAGCATAGTTAATAAATGAAAATCTAATTTCTTGAGGGGAAAGTTAATGGAGCTATAAAAGCAGATTAAAACTACTTAATGTCACTTATGCTGTGTTACTGAAGCTCTGTAGAAACTAATAACTTAAGGTGCTTACTGTGCAGGGTCTCAGTAAATGGAACAACTTGACATTTTTTTTACCCCTTGGAATAATAGGACTGTTTGGTTAGGATAATATTAGTCTTTGTGCTTGTTGCCAGCTACGCATGGGGAATGATGGAGAGAGGTGAGTTCATCTCCTGAGAACTGTGGGTAAGGAGTTTGGCTTGTGGTTGAGGTCTAAGGAGGTTTTTCCATAGTGAAAGCTTTTATGCCACATATAAGTGGAACTCCAGGCTAATCTGCACTGTTGTCACGTTACAGTAAAAGTCATGGGTGAAGTGGTGGAGTAGGAGCTGTAGTTTATTTCACAGAATCGTAACTGAAATGCCAGTACACAGTACAGCCTCACTTGTTGTGAGGATTTTTGTGGTATTTCTGAATACTGAAGTATTTGAAAAATTGCAGGGGAAGGGGAACTGATATGATAGAAACACAAAGCCTCTTTGCCAGGATTGCCATTTGTGTGTTTTTCAGGAAAAGAATTGTGATATGCTACTTAATTATTTTAAAATTTTCATAACTACAGTCATCATTTTAAAATAAGAGTTATCCTGGCCTGAGCCATAAACATTCTTTTCACTCATATGTCTAGATTTATTCAGCTAATGTGCAATCTCTGAGCCTGTGGGGTTTCTTTTCTTGTTTACAGGTACCTGATGCAATAAAGAAGTGTCAACGTGCAGGCATAACTGTACGTATGGTCACAGGTGATAACATTAACACTGCTCGTGCTATTGCATTAAAATGTGGTATTCTGAATCCTGGTGAAGACTTCCTGTGTTTAGAGGGCAAAGACTTTAACAGGAGAATACGCAATGAAAAAGGAGAGGTAAGCATACTGACTATGTCAAGTACATCAACAGATATTTTAAGTCTCCTAACTGTAAAATATAACCAATGCTCTTTTTGCAGATAGAGCAAGAGCGAATAGATAAAATTTGGCCAAAGCTTCGTGTTCTTGCAAGATCTTCTCCCACTGACAAACACACTCTAGTAAAAGGTAAGTAAAAACTCTGAGGTTCCAAGTAAAGCTAGGTGTTTTTTTTTTTTTTTCTTCCTGCTTCTATGGAAAAAAGACAGGACTAAGTGGTGGGAAACACCTGTAAAGGTGTTGCCAACTGATTTTTTTTCTGCTCGAGAAGTAGAGCCAACTATAGAACTATCTTTTGTGATTGTTGGCTTTTTGTTTTTGTTAGGGGTTTTGGTGTGTTTGTTTTTGGGTTTTTTTTGAGACTGAGGAAGACAAAAACTGGCTTTCTCTTTTAGGTTTAATCTTTGCTGTGTTGTCAATTTAGAGCTGTAACACCACTATGTCATTTTATTTTAGGTATAATTGACAGCACTGTCTTTGACCAGAGGCAAGTTGTAGCAGTAACTGGTGATGGTACCAATGATGGTCCAGCTCTGAAGAAGGCAGATGTTGGATTTGCTATGGTATGATTTTTTTTTTTAAATCTTCAATATTTTATCAATAACTTACCAAATCACATAAGATTAAGAGTCTAACATACAACTAAGTTAAGCAGTCAGCTTTTCTCTCACTTAATATTAATTAGTTTTTCTTCCAACTTTCACATGTTTTTTAGTTGATGGAAAATGTCCTTGTGGCATTTGCCATTGAATAACATTTTAAAAATGCCGATTACCAGTTACTTGCAAATCAAAAACCTTTTACACCAAAGCTTGTTACAAAGTGTCAGAACAGAAACAGATACTGAAGATATCTGAAATATGTTCAACATAAAACAAAGTGACTTCAGGCAGTAAATAGCATACTGTGTTGACTTTGAGTAAAGCTTATATGCAATATGGAATGAGCTTAATCATCTTTCCCATGAAATGATTGATAGGAACAGGGAGACTGCCAGTTGATGTTTAAACTGGCTTTGGAGGCCATATCTAGTACATCTGAAGCTGCAGCACTTTATGACAATTTAGGATCTGTACTTGTCTGGATGATTCCTTAGATTATGTGGTTTTCTCAGTTTAAATTCTCAACTATTCTTTTATGTGGTTGCCAAACCATGTCTTGGCTTTTAAGTGCTAATACTAAATAGACTCATGCTTTAAGTATGTAGGTTTCATCTGTCTTGTGCTTCTTTCAAGACATGGTAAGATAAATTCCTCAACCTTCCCTTTACCACAAGATTTCTTAGTCTTAAACTGAAAAGGTACAGTTTGGTGCTAGCAGTTACTGTAGTCTTTAAAAATTCATTATTAAGCATTTGAAGGGAAACAAAGTGAAGACCACACTCTTCCTACACCACATGCAGAAACACTGACTCAGATTCTAATCTTGAGAGAAAAAATGGGAAGAGGAAGAGCTTTCAGATCATTCTAAAGGAGCATTTTTCAAAAGCATGACTTACAAATTTGACAGGTACATCTGAAATTTTCTCTGAACTGTAACAATCTTGTCTTAGCAAGTAGTGTTCTGCAACTGTATAGCTGTTTTATTTGCCACTGTCAGGGCAAATTTGTTTTCTTCTTCTAGAACTTAAATGTTTCCTGCAGTTGCTGTCTGTGTTCAGCTGTGTAAGAAACTATTTTCCATAACTGCTTATCTAAATAGCACTTAAAGTACACTATCCACTATATGATATCTAAAGGTACCTTTTAAGGTGTACACATAGCTGTGCAGGTCACTCATATCCTTGACAAAGTATTATATCAAGAATAAGGATCGTTAAATTTGCTATTGAGTTAGAGGTTCTGGAATGCCAAAAGCAAAATAAAGATCTTTGAAGTGGGTGTTACACAGAAGTCATCTTAATTGTTTGGATACCGTAGGAGACTACAGGTGCTTAAAATTTAAGAATGTCATATTGCATTGCAATGCATATACAATGACATTGCATATTCCACTGTTTAATGCTAATGTTCTTCTGCAAAAGGTTTTTTTGTAGTGTTTATAATTTTACTGTGTTCCAAGCACATGTGTTGCCTGCTGCTGGAATCCATACAGGAAACTGGTTAGGGCAGAGCCTGAACTGTGTAGCACTGCACCATCTGGTGGCGTTTAGCTTGAACAGGGTTCAGTAACATTTCTTTTAGGGAACTTAGTGTGTCTTTATCATCAACTTAGGGATTTCTATTAAGGTCTTTATTTTAAAGACATTACTACTTTTGTTTGTTTGTTCACATTTTCCCATGCTTGAGTATAACTTGATTCAGTAGGCCTTTAGATACTTACATTAAAGGAATCCTTCAGACATGGTGCGTCAAAGTGAATGCTGACCAAGGACATAATAATAGCTTTTATCACATAGGCCAGTACATCTTGTTATATTTCATGGTGTTTTTCTTTTTCTACCAGGGTATTGCTGGAACAGACGTAGCTAAAGAAGCTTCTGATATTATCCTTACAGACGACAACTTCACAAGTATTGTTAAAGCAGTTATGTGGGGACGAAATGTCTATGACAGCATCTCCAAATTTCTTCAGTTCCAGCTTACTGTCAATGTAGTAGCAGTAATTGTTGCTTTTACAGGAGCATGCATAACACAAGTACGTATCAGTAGTGAATTGTTTCAGCTAATAGAGGTTGAAAATATCGTGACTGATTAACTCTCATGTTCAAACTTTCAGTTAAATTGTAGTCCAAAGAACATAACGCTTTCCAGATCATGGCAGTATTGTACAATAAATGCCTTTAATAGTCAAAACTTGCGCACTTCTACTGGAGAGTTTATGTATCTATCTTTATAGGATTCTCCGCTCAAAGCTGTGCAGATGCTGTGGGTAAATCTCATAATGGACACATTAGCTTCACTTGCCCTGGCAACAGAACCACCCACTGAAGCTCTTCTGTTGCGAAAGCCTTATGGTAGAAACAAACCTTTGATTTCTCGTACAATGATGAAGAACATTTTGGGTCATGCATTCTACCAACTTGTAGTGGTATTCACACTCCTGTTTGCTGGTAAGAATACTGGAGGCTTTACAAAGTTATTCTGAATGTTGTAGAGATGTGATTTTTTTTTTTTAAACTATTTTTTTGTTGTAGTGTGTGTAAAGACACTAATTAAGCTGCTGATAAATGCCTTTTATACACAGGTGAGAAAATTTTTGATATCGATAGTGGAAGAAATGCACCTCTGCATGCTCCTCCTTCAGAGCATTATACTATAGTATTTAATACATTTGTGATGATGCAGCTTTTTAATGAAATTAATGCCCGAAAAATTCATGGTGAAAGAAACGTTTTTGAAGGAATCTTTAACAACGCTATCTTCTGTTCTATTGTTCTGGGGACATTTGTTGTGCAGGTAAGTAAATTCTTGGAGGGTCGGGGGAAATACATCTAGTACACTGATGTACTTGCTTACCTTGAAATGCCAATGAACTAGTGCCAGAGATTTAATTTCTGCAATGTGAAAAAACTTCGGTGTCAGACTTGCTATAAGTCACTTGTAAGTGCAGCTTGGTGTGTTTTCAGGTAAGACCTCTTTGAAATTGGTAAAACCAGAATGTAGAAGTACTTGTACCTTTTGAATCTTCTAGTCCTTCAATTTGATTTTAGTGTTCTAATCTCTTGGCAAAATATGAAGAAGTTGTGTGTGTCATCTGTCTGTTCATCCCCTGCCCCCAAATCTTCCTTATAGTATGTTCCTGTGCATCTTAACTAGAGTCCATTTAAATGAGCATAGAAAAGGTACAACTTATATTTTCTTAATGAGATTAGGACACAAATAAGCTTTAGAAATTTAAATATCAGTTTTTATCTTATTGGTGCAGAAATCAGTTATATATAGTGGTATATATTTTAGAGTTATCTGTAGAGGTGCTATTTTAGGTGAAGAAAATGGATGTCCTAGTGCGTGTAGGGGGATTTGTAAAAGGTAGATAGTTAACTCAGTATATGCTAACAAATGAAATTAAATTATCTTAAATTGATTGGGTTAACATATGCTGGTTTTGAGAAAAACACCAAGTTAAAATTGAATCTAAAGAAAATAGTTTACAAGAAATAGCTTCACCTTCTAAATGGCCTTAACTTTAATTAATCAGAAGAAATAACACACAAATCAATATACTACTTTATTTCAGAACGCTTTCATTTTAAATTAACTTATTGCAGATGTAAGATTTAAACTACACATTACGCTTCTCCTTCGATGTTGATGTGGGATTCCATGAAGTTGATGGAATTCATAGCAGTCCAAGCATTGCAAATGTATGCACCGTTGCTTCATGTGAAGTCAGGGCACTTACTCTCCCAGGTTTAGGCTTTTTTAGATTACACTTCTACAGAAGCAACTCTTATTTTTAGGGTTGCATATGGATCAGATTGACTGTTGTTGTGCAACAAAGCCAAACATTTAGAAATTACTCATGCAACTGGGTTCCCTTTATAAACTTGGTGGACTGAATGCTTTCCCAAGTCCTGAGTTTTTGTCTGTGTTTTATTCTGTGTTAATAAAGGAAGATATTCTTCGGCTTTTCAGCTGTCATGTGGCCTAATTAATGGTCAATACTGTTTCCTTTTCTTGCCTGCCCTGTTACTTTAAATTGTTGATTCTCCAGGGCAGACTTTCATGCATATAGTTCCTATGCAGAGGGATACTTGCTTATTAGAGTTCCTACAGCTTGTTGTAATAGGTAAGTCAGTAGGAACTCAATTAAACTTTTGAGATCTCTGCCGCCTTCCCCCATGATTCCTATGTAGATGTCACACTGTGGTGATTTAAAATCTGACATTTAACACTGATGGGATACATAGTAATATCCTGTAGAATTACTTCTGAAATATTTCATGTCTTACAGATCTATGTTTCTATTAATACAAGTTTATTAATCAAATTAGTTCTGAGATGAGTGTTTATAGGAGAAATAATCACTGTAAATTTGTAGCACCAAATACATGCAATTGTGAAATTAAGGGAAAAACCTGCAAGCAATATGAAGAATTCAAAGGTTTTTGTGAGTGTGACATTTGAAGAATGAATGAGTAGTTCTTGCAATACTGAAAAGCATAAGAAGATGGCTTAGGTTTGGAAACCTGCTCAGACTGCTGAGATAGTGGAAGAGTATGCTTCCTAAGCATACTCTAAGGTGGGAAATCTTGTGTTCTAATGCAGTTGCTTATAGTGATCTTGAAGCATTAGGGAATTTTCTAGTAACAGGTCACTGATACATGTTTAATGATGTTGCTCTTCACAGATAGTTATTGTGCAGTTTGGTGGGAAGCCTTTCAGTTGCTCAGAACTCTCGATTGAACAGTGGCTGTGGTCCATTTTCCTGGGCATGGGCACACTACTCTGGGGCCAGGTAAAAATTAGCATCTTTCAAAATGCCAAATATCTACTTGCATTAGTATACTTTACATAGAAAATACAAATATACTGTCTTTAGCATTCAGATCTTTCAAGTGTATATGTGAGTCTATGGGATTAATGGTAAATGCCTGATGAAAATTGACTAGTTCAGTAGCTAGAAAGTCCTTAGTTGAATATTACTTAAAGTTGGTCAGTTAGTTACATTTCATAACTAGGTGCTGTGGCTGATTTGTTGAGCATTTTTAAACTAGAATCAGCTCTAGTTACCTTTTAGATATGAAATTATATCTTCAGCCAGATGAGTACCAGAAAGTTTTATAAGAATTCAAGATGGAATGAACATGTTAATGTTGAACTATTTTTAACTTGGTGTTCAGTGGTTTTTTTGAAAAATCAGAATTGTTAAACTTGCTAATATTTTCTTGATTTCAAAACTTCTGGAGTAGCAAGAAATGCAGCAAAACTTTCTCTTTAATCTTCATTTGCATAATTGTGAAATAATTGGGAAGTCCTTCCGTCTATTAAGCTATTACGTTTTGACTTACCCACTCTCCTCCAGGGTTTCATTACTATTGCATGTATGACAGTGCTTGTAAGCAGCAAGCTTATTTACATGAAACTTTAGAGCTATGGAGTTTTCTATTATTTAATTACAGTTGTTTAAACTTTTCATACCACGTGAAGAGTTTTCCATTACAGTTTATTTCCCTCTGTTATGTAAAAGAGACTCCATGTTTCAGCACAGTATTGGTAGAGTGTGTATTTTAGTTGTAAATACATACGTAGATGCATATTCTAAAAGTGGGTAAGCTTTTTAATAAGGTTCTCTGGAAAATTAATTATTTAAAAAAATCAAATAGAGTCACTCTGAGGTTTAAATGTAGCCTAGAAGAGAATTGAGATGGCTTGAAATACCTTTGACCCAAAATGTCTTGCAAGGGCAAAGCTTCCCTGCTGCAGTTCGTGCTGCTCTAGCGTCTCATTAAAGTCAAAGAGCTTTGAGCATTCATAGTAGCAGTTTCAGCATAAAGGGCTGTTTGTCTTGCTTTTGGAGCACTCTTTTTTCCTCTGCAGCTGCAAAAATGGTCTTCTAAGTTTGTGATGATCAAGGAAAGCAGACTTGGAATTGATGTGGAGCTGCTAGATGGGATTTAGCAAAAGGTGACTCCCCCTAACTACATAGTTCACCAGAATAGCCCTGAAGTTGGGGATGAAAAGGAAAGCTGGAACAGCCAGATGTAGCTTTTGGTTAGCTTAAGATACATAAACTGCTATACACCAAGTAGCAAAATAACAGTTTGGGATACATACAATTCTAAAAACATGACTTGCCTTGGAAATGGATTCGTAACTTGCAGGTCACAAATGAATGAATGTCTGTTCTGTATTTTTGAATTAATTGTGGCTACTTTAGGTGATGTAGGTCTCACTTGAGGTAACACATCATGGTCGTTAAACTGATGGAGCTCTGAAAGCTCTAGATACAAGTATAAGCTACAGAATTAATGACTTTTTTAGCTTCAGTATTGCTCCTTCCTGGCACTGTCAGGTAATGTTAACATGGAATTCTTTGTCCCTGGCAAGATTTTTTTTGTAGTCCAAGTTTAATTTCACACGTCAGTTGAGGTAGTAAGGATATTCACAGCTTTGCAGCTATTCAGCTGGAGTGATTGCTCTGCATTGATGCATTTATGTAATTGCTGTTTTCAGATTTGCTAATTGTATGCAGAATATCATGCTAAGCCTTTTTTGTTGTTGTTGTTTAAAAAAAAAAGATGATGATGATGTTTAAAAAATAATAATTGTGATTATTTCATTCACCGTTAGTTGATTTCAACAATTCCAACCAGCCGTCTGAAATTCCTCAAAGAAGCTGGTCATGGAACACAAAAGGAAGAGATTCCTGAAGAAGAACTAGCAGAAGATGTAGAGGAGATTGATCATGCTGAGAGAGAATTGCGTCGTGGTCAGATTTTGTGGTTTAGAGGCCTAAACAGAATACAAACTCAGGTATGGCCTTGAAAAAGGTAGGATGCAGTGGGTTTTATGAGGGAGGTCTCTCCATCTCCAGCCTTTTGACTAAGGTGGTGGTTCTAACTGGTGTGACTGAGACTGTCAAAAGGGGGTTTGGGTGGATGTGTAATCCCTTAGGGTCCTCTGTTTTCTTCAGCTTTAAATGCAACTCTTGCCTATATATCTACTCTATTTTTAAAAAAGTGCCTTTTTTCTTTACTTTTTGTGTGTTATAGATGGGATGGTCCTTTCTCTTGTTCTCTCTCTCTCTTGCTGAGCAAGCTGTCACAATCTCTGATTCCTTGCAGATGGATGTAGTGAATGCTTTCCAGAGTGGAAGTACCATTCAGGGGGCTCTAAGGCGGCAACCCTCCATCGCCAGCCAGCACCATGATGTAACAAATATTTCTACCCCTACACATGTAGTGTTTTCCTCTACTACTGCTTCTACTACTGTGGGGTGTGAGTGTGTGTTCCTAAAGTGCATGAAATTAACATTTCCTAATTCACGTACCTAACGTTTCTCATTTTCTCCTTAGTACTTTAAATCATCGTTCAGGCTTTTATAGAGCTCTTCCACAAAGTGGAGTCCTCAAGACTTTTTTTTTCTTAGAGGGCTGAGAACAGGTGGAACAATTTCAAGAAAAGACTTTAATGCGAAAGCTGTGAGCCTGCACATCCTGTGCCTTCATCCATTCGTGTACAGAGGGATTTTTAAAATAAACAGGGAAAACTGTTGTAAACTTTCGAGTATATGCCTCATAGGGTGACTTATATTGAATAAGTGAATTAACTGTATAATCGTGGACCCAGGCCAACACAGATCTCTTGCACTGCAGCACAAACAATACTTAAATAAGCAAGCTGATTTGGAAGCAAATGGTGTGTTGAAAATATGAATGTAGTTAGAACATGGAGCACTAAATGCATTTTCTTTGTAGCGTGTGAGGAACTTTATGAATCTCTGCTTTTGTTGGATCTTATTTACTGAATAACAGCTTTCTCAATATCAGGATTCAGGTGGTGAAACAAGGCTCCTAAAGTGCATACAAGTCAGAAGAAATATGTAATTAGCTAATATAAAAAGAAAAAAAATGTTTAAGCATTAAATGGGAAACTTTCATTCAAATCTGAAGGGTTTTTTTTCCTCTCTAGGTTCTTCGGGGAGCAGTTCATAAGCATCAGTGAAAGAGAAGTTTTGTGTCACCTTAATTCTGCCCTCTCTATATTGTGCTATTAAGTGGCGTTTCATTTTCAGCCTTCCTCTCTGTAGAGGCTAGAGATTTAATTACTCTTGGATGTAGGCCTAAACTCTGGAGCCTGAAGATGAATAGCAGTTGTAGTTGAATACTGATAGCCAATATCTTTGCTAAAAGAATTTTCCATCTTAATTATATATCACGTTTAACTTCCTTCTCTAACTTTCTAGAGATTTGGTAAATAATTGTTTTTTAAAATAGCTCTGAGAGGGCTTCTTCTCCCTCTTCCCCATCCCACTTAAACTTTCAGATTACCAGGTGGATGAAGACCCTTAATTTCAGGAGCTGTCTTAAGTGAAATGGTCTCTTCAGTTTTTTTTTTTAAATTGTTTTCTTATATTTGGGCTTGGCCAGAATTTGTGTGAGCTTGCACAAGTATTTAACTCTGTATTTGTTCTCCATTGGTGAGACAGGTATTTCCCTACCTTGCAGTATTATTGAGAAGCTGTGCTCACAAATTTGCATGCCTCAAGAACACAAAATGAAAAGTAGATTTAACAGTAAGGATGCACAGGATTGCATCCCTAGTTAAAATGCTAATTAGTAACCTGTATCCCTAACTACACTCCAGAACATTAATTAGACATTCAGAGTTCTCTAGAGAGCAATGTCATTCCATGCTGCTATTTGAGCAGAATCTACTGGGCACTGCAGCGTCTCATTGCATCAAATGACCAATGCAGATACAGAGCTACCGTAGGAGAGAACTAGTTTTTTATCCTCAATAAGTAGTACAGCCTTCTGCTACACCCTCTAGAAGGAGAACTTTTGATAGCTAATATATGTATTAATGGGAAGCAGATGTGTTACTCTCTCTCTTTTGAAACTGTTGGAAAAAAGTTCAGCTGTTCCTATGAACGTTGCAACTCTTAAGCAGCTGTCTGGCTAGGACGACTTGGAGTCCGTACTGCGTTCCATGCTATTCTGGTACTTATACGAGCAAGGCCTGATGACAGTATAAATTACACTTAACAAATTGTCTTGTTTGCTCCTCACTGATGCAATTTATTTACAGTTATCCCTCTAGACTAATTATCTTGAGTATTTGAAAAGAAAGCCTTAAGAACACTAGATTTTCCCTTTTAAAATATAGCTTAAAATGCTGATAGTTTGATCTCTGCCTTTGCGGCTGGACTCTTTGATGGTCCTGGGTTTGCTGGAGTGTCTAGTCCACTTAGGTAGTATGCATTTTGCATGGGAATCAAGCCTTTATTGTGGGTATGTTTATATTCTGTGATAATTACAGCTGTCTTGTTAAAGCCAAAAATTGTTTTCCATTACTGCTGATGTTCTAACTTCTCATCTGTTAGCAATAAAAATCCGTCCGAGGAGACATTCATATTTCATGTTGCCACATAAATGGCACAGTGGGATGCAACATGCCAAATAAAGGCACTGCAAGCCCTCAGTCTGACATTGTCACTGCTGATTTTCTTCGTAAGTGCCAAGATAGTTTATGCAGCTGGCTGGACTTGTTTAAACCTCATGTAACACGCCAACTGCTTGACAGTGTGCTCAATTTTTTCATGCAATGAACAGTAAAGTACTAGCTGCTCTTGTAATCTTTTCTCTAGCACATTCATGTTATCCCTTTATTGGTAGTTATGACCTCCCCCTTGTGTGCGTGCCCCATCCCTGTATTGTCCCCTCACCCCCAAGCCCTCTTCCCCTGTCTCCATGGTGAATTGGGCTCAGCACGTACCTGTAGTATAAAAATGGGGACCTGATAGCTTTTGAGTAAAATTCTTTGTGCAAGTGGTCTGAGGGAGGAGCCGTGAGGAAACAACGCTATTTCTAAAGGTCAAAAAGCATAGTCAGGACATAAGACTTTATCACATGCAGTGATCCTGTTTAACAAATTTGATTTAATGCATTGCTTTTGGGGAGCCCTTCTCTGTTTACAGTGAACTTCCTTATTGTATCTTAGCTGCTTTGAAGTCTGTGCTCTTGATCTGCTTGACTTTCCAGCCTCATTCCTTCACCTGGAAGTCACTTTATTTTTACTATCAAGGAACATTATGGAAGCACTAGTCAAGATGTATTTCTCAGCTTAAAACAGGTCATCTTGGATGTGCTAAAAAAAGCTTTACATTTGACTTGCTGTTTGTAATAGTAAGTTCTTGTTTACTACAGAGTTGCTCTGCTGCTTACTATTTAACACTATTTGACACTGCTTTGCTGGAGACTTACGGATACTGAGATTGAATGAGGAGTTAACAGAAGGGGGAAAATGTATCTTGACAGAAGTGTTGGACAAAGGGGTCAGAGACTTGTTTTATCAGTTCAGGAATGAATCCTGAATTCCTGTAGTTGGTCAGGGAAATGTGGGACTTCAGAGAAGGGGGGTGTGGGCAGGTGGTTTGATCATTCACATTACAATGTGGAATTCAAGTCAACCTAGACATGCACAATTGGTAAAATGAAGCTGTACTTTATCTAATTTAACTATGAAAGGTTTAGTTATGAATCTGTAAGCTTTCAGATTTGAAAAATATAAAACAATATAAAGATACAAAACAATACTCAGCCTGGGAATTTTGTCCATGAATTCAGGGTAAATTGAAGACTCAAGCTAAGGCTGATCACCCTGCTTTTCTCATACTTGTTGGTACTTAAGTAGTCTCTTCAGAGTTACAACCTGTCCTGGCTACTAAACTGTACAATACACTGTTCAATTTCCCAGTTCTGGTCTTAAGTTTCCAAACCACTATTCACTAAGGAACTTTCTATAGTGTGGTAAATGGGTATATACTCGAATTTTTACAGCTGTTATAGTGGTATCCTTTTTTGCATGACTTCGTAAATGTTCGGTCATTGTGACATTGGCTTACACTTGCTTGGCTTTTTCATAGTCAGTTGACATCCTAATTCCTAGCATGAGAATTAGTAACCCTTTTTTATCCCCTAACTTATTTTCAGCACATTCCCTCCTTCCCTCCCTCCAATCTCCCCCAAGTATTCAATAAAACACTCATTGAGATTTATGTAATTTGTGATGACGTAAATAGTTGTTGGCCTCACTTCTGAAAAATGCTTAGCCCATGTTAAATAATTGAACAATTCTAGTGCCACGTCTGAATTTTTAGGGCCCTTCAGCTTTTGGCAGTACTTTCACAATTTTTATTCCTACTGTGTAGACTGGCAGTGCTCTACTGAAATGCTCTTCATTTTTTACAGTTTATTGCAAGTTCCACTGCATCATACAAATTTGATTCACTCATGTCTAGCTGTTTGTGGATTTCAAACTCATAAGAACCATGCCATTGCCAGCAAATATGCAGCATTTTAACAACCTTTTTATTTTGTTTACAGATCCGAGTGGTGAATGCATTTCGTAGCTCCTTGTACGAGGGGCTAGAGAAACCTGAGACACGAAGTTCAATTCACAATTTTATGACGCATCCTGAGTTTAGAATAGAAGACTCCGAGCCTCATATTCCCCTTATTGATGATACTGATGCTGAAGATGATGCGCCAACAAAACGCAACTCTACTCCCCCACCCTCTCCCAATAAAAATAACAATGCGGTTGACAGTGGAATTCACCTTACAACAGACATGAACAAGTCTGCTACCTCTTCATCCCCAGGGAGCCCACTACATAGTTTGGAAACATCACTCTGATTGTAAGCTGAATGTTAACACACTAGCTGCTTTGTAAAGAAATTGAAACTGGGTCTCTTCACACATTATGATGGACAAGATGATATTCTTGTCTTGGACTTCAACAGAAGACACACTTGTACGAATGTAGATTTATTTTTTTAAAAAAAAGCTTTCTGCCAGACTGGAGGGTGCTTTTCTGGGGGTGGGAGTAATAATGAACTCTGACAGATAAACAGTAACTCGGCATAAGTGACCTGTGGATCATCTGTTGTACTTAAGAATGGTCCTGAACAGTGTGTTAGCAGAGCTTTAGTTTATCATGATCCTTTTCTGAGGGGAAGGCTGGGAAGGGCAAGGAGGCCCTGGATCATTGAATTGATACTTTAATTTCTGCTGTTGGCTGTTAATAATTTGGATTATTTATGTTTATAAATGATACAGATCTGTTTACAAGGTTTGTAGATACTTTTTTGTTCCTGTTCATAGATGGGAAGCTTCCTTATAAATGATGCAGAGAAGAAAACAAAAGAAAACAAACAAACAAACAAAAAAAGGAAAAAAAAAAACAAAAAAAAATAGTCCTTCAAATATAAAGATATTTTCAGGAAAAGGGTGTTTCTATTGAAACTGTACTAAATTTTGCCTGCAATTTACCTTGTTAAATATTGTAGATAAATTGCTACTACTAATAGCCAAATAGATAACACTAATGCTTTGTAAAAACATGAGCAGTGGTGTTCTAATGAAGTTATGGCCTCTGTCCTAATTAGTTTCTTAAATACATTTACTACTTAATGGTTTTGAAACAACTGTTTAATTTTTAAAAATTTTGAGAAACTTAATGAATAACTTTTGTTCAGAACTTAGTAGGATTGTTTAATGCAGGACATCAATATGTGATGGAACTTGCTTGAAATATTTCTGTTATCTTGGGCAAAATGGATTAAATCAAAATACATCAGAATCTTAGTCCTTTGTTTTTGTCTAATCATGTTAGTTTAGTGCTGTCTTGGTGAACTGTGAGTGGAACTGTGATTTTTTTCTAATCTATAGAATCCATGCAGCATGAGGGCTGTTGGCATTTTGAAAGGTTGTTAGTGGGTAGCATACATGTTCTCCTTTTTGTTTTTGAAACTTGTTTGTAAACATGAATAAATCTGCCCTTTTGTTAAAATAAAATTGCAGCGATGGTTTCTTACAGATCTTTTTTTCTCAGCTCCTTCACTGGAAATGTGGAAAAGTACTCTTCTGTATTACTGGTTAACTTTAAACTGCAATTTCAAGATGGTAACAGCCCCACTCCAGATAGTACTTTGGTAAATGGAATCATGGGGGCTGCCTCCAGAATGAATGTGTAAGCTAAGATACTCAAAAGTCTTCACTGAACCAAAAGGATACTCCTTGGGAATGAATAGGTCTGCCTGAAATTCCAAGACTTCCTGTGAGTACTGTGTCATAAATGTATCCCTGACGATTTAAGTGAGGGGAAACTGAGAACTGAGATATAGCATGGGTGAAATGCACCAGAACAGACCGACTAGAGATTGATTGAAGAAGTTATGGTCTGCCTCGACTGTGTTGTTCAAACAGCAAAAGATGATCGAACAGTACTTGATCTGGCACTTTCTCATGCTTTCTAGGTCTAATACTGCTTAGAAGAGCAACAGAAGAGAGGAGTTGTAAACTTTTTTCTCCCCAGTTCTGTATTCTTTGAAATAGCGAGTGAATTTTCTTTGTCAAATAATCCAGAATTTTTAAAGGGGTCCCTTCGAAGGAGTGCAGGAATTAAGTTGGTAATGAGGAAGGCGATAATACCAGAGCAAACTGCAGAAATGAGCAGATTGGGAAGCTCAAGCAAAGCTTTCCCTCGTGGTGGGATACATGCATGCTTGAGTTTGTCCTTTAGAGGCTAATGTTCAACCTGTAGCACTGTATCCCACTGTCAACCACTCCTGAATTCAGTCTTTTCTATTGTACTTCAGTAAATACACTGAATTCTAGGCAATGGGTGGGAGGGTTTGCACTTGACACTTTGTATAGTAATTTTTCCCACATGTTTCTAGCACTTTTCTTACATCATAGTTCTTATCTTGGTAGGGGTATCAGTTTTTATGTAAGCTGTTTTCTCTCTACAAAAGTTGGATAAGCATTGGCTTCAAATGAGGAGGATTTTCTTTAGCCATGAAGTACACTGCCATGTGAAAAAATATCTTCATTTAACTTCATTAATGAGTAATAATTTGACTTCATTTGAAAACAGACTAATTTTTTCCTCTCCTCTAGATGTGGTCATGACTGCTTGTTATCTTTTTTTGGAATAAAATTTACACTGAAGCCTTTTGCTGGGGGGTGGGAGGGAGAATGTAGGCTTTGTACATCAGTAGTCCCTCTTGATTCTGTTAACATCAGTGTGCTGTTCCTATAGGAAATTTTCCTTACAGAAATGAGGAAAAGTTGTTTTAGGAGGGGGGGTTATGCTTTCTTTGTCATCTCAAGAAATCATAACATTGCCTAGATTATGAAATGGTTTTCACTAAGGTCACGAGGCCTTCATTGCCTTTCTGGTTGTAAGGTTTACTTGTCTTTCTCCTTGTAACTGAAATAAATAAAAGTGCTGTTCATCTCAGTCTGTATGGGGACTGAAATTCTTGAATGTCAGTACAGTACTGATTTAAACCTGAAATGCATGCCAATTCTATAAAATAGCTCTTGATATAGCTTTAAGCTCATTCGCTTTCAAGAGGTCATGGTATATATGGTATATGTGATAAGTAATAGCAACTTTGATAAGTCAGTTCTAGACTGACTGCTGTTTAAGTGGCTTAAAATGCTGTTTTCCTGGAAAGGATGGCTACTGCAGTTGTGTATAAGGCAAATGTTAGAACACCTCATCTTGGCTTTGAAGGAGGGATGAAACTTGTAATATGAGAGTACTCATTTTTTTTGTTATTGGTCTTAACAGGAAGAGGAAAATGCTGCATCATGGAGTAGTCTGGAGAGAATAATGCAAACAAATACCTTAATGCCAAACCAATGGGTAAATGCAGAGTTTGCAGCAAGTATAAGCAGACAAAAAATATAAACTGACACTCAGTGACTTTCTAAGAATAACAAGAAGTTTTCCAATGTGTTTTGAAGTAAGGAAGCAAGTGTAATATTCATGGAAGGATAATTTGTGTATGGCTGACTGTATTGGGAAGTTATTCCAAAGGCCTGATAAGTTCAGTTTCTACTGCTAGTAATTTCAGCATCTGCAGAGCTCT
Source organism: Cephalopterus ornatus (assembly GCA_013396775.1). Classification (NCBI taxonomy): domain Eukaryota; kingdom Metazoa; phylum Chordata; class Aves; order Passeriformes; family Cotingidae; genus Cephalopterus; species Cephalopterus ornatus. The sequence goes on from VZRE01000387.1 coordinate 49,402, forward strand.
AGAATAATCCAGATCATATTAAGAATTACATGAATCAAAGTAGAATGTCTTCATGTTTGTACTGCTTTTCTCATCCAAATACGTTGTTCTAAGGAGCTCCTGCTTTTTTCCACCTCCACCCTCTCCCCCAGTAGTGCATATCTTCTAATCTTACAGATTTCAAGCCCTCACTGAAGTGAGCCTGGCCAGCATGGAGGGTCCAGCTTCAATTTATCTCCATTGTCCTGCTTATTCAGGGCCATGTAATGAGAAATTCTGGGCCAGAATAAAGAGCCTTAGAGCTGTTCCTACTTACCTTCTCCCCTGAACCGTATACAGAACTACCTAACCACCCTCCTCAGGAGATTGCAGCATCCATTAAGGAGATATGACTTACACAGTTTCTAAACCAGAAGCCTCCTACAGGTACTACTTGTCCTTTATGCTCAAAGATGAGGGTTTGCTTAGAAAACTATGAGATGGGTGTGAAAGAAGACAGCACGTAAAAGGTAGCTCACTAGACAGTGAGTCTTCACTACTGTTAATGTGCACCTAACGTCTGGTTTGCCACAAAATCTGTACAATTATTAGGCTGAAAAGGGTTCCTGGGCTTGCCCCTACTTGAAGACAGTAGAAATTTATCCTTGGAAAAATAACTAGCAGGAGTATTTCTGGGAATTAACAGCTTTTGGTGGAAGTGTACATTTTGGAATATTGGAAAATAACCTGACATCTCATATTCTGGTGTAGTGACAAAAGTCAATCCAAATCTGAAGCAGTAGTTGCTCACTGAAATGCAAGTATGCATCCTGTGCCCCTCTGAGTCATTGCAAAGCTAGTAGTAGCGTCCAACTGTTTGGAATATCTTCATTGGCTTTCCTAGGCTGCCTCTCTTGCAGGGCATGAAGCTGAAGTAATGTGGAAGACTTAAGTATGATCATACAGAAAACTTACTATGTCTTCCTTCTTGGCAAAGGCACAATCTTGGCATTGCCCTATGACAACTGTGAAGGCACAGAGTGAATATGGCTTTTCATGTTTTAAAGTTTTCAGTCGCTTGTAGAGAATAAGAGTGTACAGTTCAAATGCTTCATGTGAAAAGCCTCCCAAAACTTCTGATTTAGAGTACAACAAAAATCCAAAGCCACCCTACAAGTAAACCCTCGATTTGTTTGTTATCTCTGACAATCTCAGTTGTACAAATACAGGATTTAACTTGACATTCTCAGTCTTCCACAAGTTGTCTGCTCTGATGGCTGTAGGTATGAAGCCTCTTCAGACTACCTAAGGTAGTCTCAAGATCTCAGGAAGGTAAGCCTCTATTTGGCTGATGTTTGTGGGGAAATACATAGCCTATTTTGTATACTGTGCTGGCAACTACTGCATAGTGTTTTCTGCTATGTACTTCAGGAGAGAATCTGCAAAAATGAACTTTACAACATTCTGATCCTTGTCATAGGACCTGTCAAATGATACATGAGTCAGGCACAGATTACATGAAATAGGGAATTCTCTGAAGTTATATTTTGGTGGGAAACAATAGGATTTGCTTTTGGACAACACTGCTTTAAATATGGAATGTATATCTTTACTCACTTGCCATGTATTGATCATTAATATTCTGATCAGGGCAATGGTTTAATTTATTAAGAACTATCATTCAAAAAGCACTCAAATTGATGTTTTTAAATTAAAAAAAAATACTCCGGAAAAGGTAATTTCTGTTAAATTTAAACAAAAGTGAGTTATTACTAGCTTTTTCTCCTTTTGCCAAATCAACTAGGCTCTGTTCTAATAAACCTAGCAGTATATAGACATGACCTAAAATATCTCCTTCCTTTCTTCTCCCTTCTAGTCTGACAAGGACAATTGTAGGGAATCAGTGAAGGTGCAATTGTGGATTTGTCTCCTTTCTCATCTTTCTGTCCTGACTTTTGATCTTCTCTTCTACTTTCTACTTCAAGATCTCACCCACTGTCAGTAAACACACTGAAAAATTGCTGTGCAATGTGGCCTTTGGTGTTTTTAGTTAAGGTCCTTAATGTGCTTCTTCCATTCTTTAGTCAGTGTGAAGGCTTAACGAATTAGGTTTTAGACTAAGAATGAACACAGAAGGAGCTGTAGAGAATGAACCTTTAAGACTAAATGATTCTCCTAGATATTTTGTAAAAAGCCCCTTACCCAGCTGGGTCCTTGATGTTCGTTCATAACTCTGAGACTGCTTCTATGAAAGCACTTTGGTATATAGACATGGTTCCAGCTCTACATTGTGGTACTTTGGTCATGTTTGAAGATGTACAGAATGCTGAGAATGAGGGTAACACTTTCAGTTTTAAGCCTTGGGCAGGAAACTTCGAAATCATTTTGTCTTGCCAGGTATATCTTGAAGACCCACTTCTAAAGAAAGCCCTATGGGCAGGGCTTTTGAAAATACGCATGAAAGGCCTATGAGGACTTAATAGGGAAAATACATGTGAAGGCCTTGTATAGTAGCTAGCTAATATAACTTCTGTTTGAACAAGCATAGTGATCCTGACCTGCAGCCCCTGTACAGAGAGGAATAATCAATCCACAACTGAATTAACATAAGCAGGCACAGGCTCTGCTGTGCTGCACCAATACCTTGCAATCACCTGCTCAACAGCCCCTCTTACTCCCCACCACCCTATCCCAAAAACAAGCCTTAAGCTCGTCTGTGGTATAGGGCTCTCAGTTGTGCCCTGTGTGATGGGTGCAATCACAGAAGGGAGCTAGGCTCTTCTCAGTGGTGCCCACTGACACACAAGAAAATACACAGAGAGGTTATGGAGTCCCCATCCTTGGAGATGCTTAGAACCCAACTAGACACAGCCCTGAGCAACCTGCTGCAGCTGATGCTGCTTTTAACAGGGGCTTGCAGTAGATGATCTGCAGAGGCCACTGCCAGCCTTGGCCATTCTGTAATCCTTAAATTCTTGAGCAGGAGGTGTAATTCTATCTTAGCCTCATGGATATTATTTGTATACATAAATGGAATTCAACAAAGAAATCAGTCACTGGAATGATCAAACCTGAGCCAAAGCAAGAAAGGAACTGACACTTTCTCTTACCTTAAACTGACCTTACCAATCGGCTTTCTGATACTTGCCTGCTGTAATGCTTACTGTGAAAGCTAGTTCTTTCCATACATCTTGTCAAAAGAGCTCTTCTATGAGTTGCTCTTGTCTACAGCACTGAAAAATGCTACCATTTAAAAAGTACTCCCAAAATTATATGATTAAGTATAAGGAAATCTACCTTTCTTGTTTATTATCTAAAATGCTACAACTTTCAGGCTTTAAATTACTGCATTCAAGATGATGTCCTTATGTGTGCTGGCCCATAGGTATCCCAGAGGATTTCTTACAAGACAGGAACTCGTTATCTAAAATGTCACTAGTGCCTTTGATCTTTTTTGGAAAGATGGGGCCATTAGGGTCAAAAGAAATGGGATAGCATATGTGCATGGAAGAAAACTTGCAGTGCCCATTCCTCTGTAGAGGCATCTTTTAGTAAACAGAAGCATGCATTTTTGTTTATTCTAGCAGCTCTTTTTCATATCATCTTCTTACAAATTGAAAAGGGACTAAAAATAATTAAAATGTTGCCCTATGATTAATATAAGTAACACAGAGCTTGGTGCAAATAGTGCTTTTCACAGTTCATACAGTTGTTCTGTAGTGAGTTGAACTTAAGCTAACATCTAATCTTGAAGCCTTCAGTGGTGATGTTAATTTCAGAGATGGTCAGGATTCAGTTACTGGTCATGAATAAAAAACTCCTTGTAGGAAGTTTCAGATACCTTGGTATTTTGGTTTTGTACTCCTAGTGAATCTTAGTAAAGATCAGTGAAGCTTAAACTATACTTGAGCTTTCCTCATCTCCTGTTACATGAGAAACCTGCAGGAGAAATAACACAGAGCTTAGATTTTACTGTTCAGTGCTGAACTGCATAGATTTTGTGAGGCTTCTAATCCCTGCCATTTCCCTCCTTCCTGAGTTTATCCCATCACAGTGCAATGCAGTTCTACAGACAGCTGTCTGAGGAGATTTCTGAGCTGTGAAGAGGAATACTGGGTAGAATCAGTATTCAAACGTTATGTGTAACAGCTTATTCAGTTATTCTTTTATGCAGATGGGAGACTATTCAGCAGAAAATAACTCTTTAGTGAGGAAAATTCACAGCCTTTTTGTCTTTGCAAGCATTAAAGGAACGATACTTCATGAAATAATCTGAAACTCCATGAAGTTCTACTGCTTTGAGCAGGAGTTTGCGTTAGGTGACTTCCTGAGCCCCCTTCCAACCTGTATTATCCTGCAATCCTATTTTTAAACTGCCTTCAATGGGTATCTATTAAACTTTGCTTATGCCTTGTAACATTTGTGTTTTATACTACAAGCCAGGCATGCTTAGCCGCTGCCAAGTAATAGTCTGTAATTCATAGGAAAGCCTGCAGATTTTAACATGATCTCCAGAACTGTGGAAAGCAGCTGCTCCTTAAGGAAGAAGAGGATTTCTCATCATTCCATTATTTGGCTCTTTCAGGTGTATAAAGAATAAAAATTGTAGCTATTTCTAAGGAAAATTAAAAGCTAGCTTATTTGGAGATTTGTGTGGCTTCACTGCCCTGCTGTCTACTTAGGAATCTGCTCCTTCTCAAAGTTACTGTGGGCTTTCTTCTGGTTTTATGAATTTAAGATCAGTTACTAAAAAAAGAAAGATTCTCTTGCAGCTGTATAAAGTTCATAAAATCTATATTATTGTTCTAGTGGATCAAGAATAAAGAGCACTGAAAATATACTTAGAAGACTATAATTTACCTAGAATTGAGAAACTGACTTTTCTTCTTACCTTAGTTCACGGAGTGGTGGTGTTGCAGGCTTCTATCTAATTGCGTAAAGTATCAGTGAAATTAAATTAAATGCAGTGTCAGTTCTGCTGTTACATACAAATGCTCCCTCTTTTGCCTCGAGTTGCAGAAATACTTTGCTATATTTAGAGAACTCAGTGTTATATCAGATTTGGATTCTCTTTTTAATGCTTCTCTCATAAGTGCCTGTAAAACTTTAAATGCTAATGTAGGAAGCCTAACGTTATGAAACTGCCATTCTGGTCTTAAAAATTATGACACAGGAAAAAGCTTCTGTCAAAGAGTCCATGTATAAGCTGTATAGTAAAGCTAGCTGGCTTGCTGACCAAATGTTAATGTGAGATGATTCAAACAGAAATTCAACATTCTAACTATTGAAAAAAATAGCTAGATTTCTGCAAAACAGTTGTCATGGCCTTTTTTTGTTAGAAATAACACATTGCTTTTGAAACTAAAACAGATTTAAAATAAGTATGTTTAGAGGATGTGAGGGAGTGCCTACAACACTAAATTTCAATATGCTGTGTTTTGGCTGCCTACCTTAAAGGTGCAGAAATTTTTTGAATTGTCTTTTGTAGAACCAGTATGTATGTTTAATTTCAAGTGCATTAACATTTCAATAAAAAATAAACACAACCCAACAGCAGGAGGTTAAAAGTACTTGGAGATGCCCTTTTTAAAGAGCAGGAGTGCCCAGGCAATTCTGCAGGCATGTCAGTACTTGAATATAGTTATTATAGCTTTAAATCTTACTGCCTTCGGTCTTTTTCAAAAGGGCCACGAACAGTCTATGTCTGAATATCAACTAAATGATCAAGTGTCATTTCGATACCAATGAAGAAGTGCTACAGGCTTTTTGATCACTGGATGAGGAGTGTGAGCTGATAAAATGCTACTTGAGAACACTATTTTACATTGCTTTCCTCATTACTGTCCCCGAAAGCAATCAGCACAACCAACAGACCCCTCATGTTTGTTTTCCAAACTCATGCTTCATCTCTGACAATCATTGTCAAAAAGATTGGAATGCTGGAACATACTCATGCATGCTATCATAAAACCAATGTCGAACATTGCACTTGGAACTGACCCAAGTCCAACAGTTAAGCCATAGATAGCTATTTCCAAACTGACTATTTTTGGGATAATGCCAAATACAACACAAGTGCTCTTGTGGCTTTCTTGAATTGCTTCAATCTTGTAAGGTTTGATGGTTGTACTGCAGCTCAGAAATCAGGCCTTTGAGGAAACTTCAAGGAAAAATGTAAGTACTAACCACCTTAATAAAACTATACAGCTCAGAAGGTTTGCTTTTGTGTTATGAGATAAAAGGGCTTATCCCTTTTAAAGAATAATTTGTTATTTTTCTGTTCATGCTTGTTGTTGCTGATACTCTACCATCTCCAAGCTTTTGAACAAGCTTTGACACCTGTCAAGGAGGATCACCTGGTGCTGGGAATCTCTTTTGCTAGCCCAGAGGAAAGTATGGACAAGTTGCAACTTGTTAAATATCTATACAGTCAGCCTTAGCTTTCCAGCAAAACTGTTCCTGTTCTGAGCAAACTGCTCTGCCTCGTTGCAGGGGGGTGTGATCAGGTTGCAAACTGAGCCTTTCACACAGTGGGACTGTAGTGCCTGATGCTGCTTCAAGTTACCTCCTCTCCTCTGCTCCTCTCTTCTTGCACTGTCCCCTCTGTTATGCCATTTCAACAGCTTCTGTGACAGCCCAGTCAACCACACCGGAACCGCTTCTGGGTAAACTGCTGCTGCAGGCTGATGCTTGTGGAATGCTACGGCTGCATTAGCTGTTCTCTGCATAGCAAAACTCTAGCAGAAGGGTGCTCCCGCTGTGACTCCTAGTGCCCTAGTCTAGAGGTAGAGGAAAGAACAGCTAAAGAACTGCAGATGAAGGAAGTTAAGGAGGAGTTGAAAGGGGAGAGTGGAAAGAAAAGCATGAGCAGCGAGGAGGTTGTCACCAACTTTTAGGGAAGAAAAGCAGGGTAAAAGGGTAGGAGTGAAAGGAGGAGAAAAAATGAATATGCAGGTTGAAAAGCTCACCTCTCAAAGCAGATTCATCCAGCTTGAGGCACTAATGTCAGGAGTGCTACAAACTATGCCCTCTATCGGGTCATACTTTTGCTTGAGTAGCTCAGTTACCTTCTTGTTTTGGTTGGGAGGAGAACCCACTATGATCTGTGCTGCGAATCTGAATACTAAAATTTGACATGCACAATGAATTCTAGGATTTCACATTAAGTGATGATAGGTTTGAGGGAGTGTAACAAGACTAGAACACCAAATATTCTTGGTAAACTGATGCAAGAAACCTAATCTAGTGCTTTTTATTTAAAATACCAAAATTAAATGTGAATAACATAATTAAGTGGTGTGTCACAGTAAAATGTGCCTTTTTGCAAGGGTTCATATATTTTTGGTGAAGACATAAGTTTCACGATCATATTGAATACTAAGGCAGAAAAACTTCCTGGCAGCAGAAACGATCTTGAAGGCAGCTCTTGTAGCAAGCATGTAGGACCCTTTTCTGACAACTATGAAATGCAAAAAACAGTGTCTTTTTTATGGGTGCAAGAAGAAGCTTTTTATACTAAAAACAGGCTATGTTCTTCACAAGGAAAACCTGGTTAAAGATGAATTTTCTTAAACTAGAGTGAAAGTAGCCAGCAAACAATTTCTAAATAAGAATTAGGGCAAAAAATTATAAGGATTGCACAGAGTAAGTTAGGTGCAATCTCTAACAGGCTGCCTTCTGATTATTTTAACATGAGTTTAATATTTTGTCTCCATCAGAAAGACTGTGTGGTGTGAAAATACTTGTTAGGTTGCAGCTTCACAGCATACTGAAGGAAAACTGCCTGGGTTAGTTCTGAATGGGCAGAAGCCATCAGAGCACGCTTCCTGGGCAATTCCTGTTACTGCATCTGCAAAATCTGTGGTGCCCAGGTATTCCTACTACCTTTGAAAGGCAATTACAGTGATGTGCTGCATATCTTATCCACTACGTGTCCCTGTTGATTCTCCCTGCAGCTGGGACCAGTCTCCACAGCACCTGAATTGCTAATTGCCACTGTAAAACACCCTGGGGAATGGCAACTGGATTGTGATGGATATTCCTGATATAGTGTGTCCATACGCTGTAGCCTTGCAATTAGTAGCGTGAAAGATGATAAAAACAAGTAATGTTCTGTGATACAACAGAATGCTACAGGGAACCTGAGCAGTGTTCCTGTAAACTTGTTCTAATGAGGAAACTGGGGACATTCTTCCCAGCTCCATTTTGTGATATTAAGCAGGTGCCTCCTTCTGCCTCACTCCACTCTACTGTACATGGCTTTTTCAGCTATTCAGAAGTTGTTCTTCTCTGAAATAAAACCTGTCATTATGCTCAGATCAGCATAAAATTTCAAAATATAGAGCCCCTGCAAGATGGGGCTGACACAATCTGACACTAATCCAGCCTTCCTGCAGGAGAGGGAGTTTTAAAAAAGGAAGTGTGGAGCAGGGAAGGTATTTGCAGTTTAGACTCTCTACTCCCAAAATGACCCACTACATTTGCATGCCTTATCAGTGGAACAGGGCCCATTGAATAGATTTTTATCATTTTATAAGCATCATTTGACAAGATGTAACTGTACCACTTACTTTTTGAATCAGACCACCCGTGTCTAGCTGTTTCATTTATGGTGGCAGCTTTTGTACTTGATACAGGCACACAAACAGAACAATGTATTTAATAATAAAACTTCTGAGAGTATCAACCTACTACCACCCCCTTCATTTTTCTGTGCACGTCAGCCACACAAGTAATATTCAAGAGAAAATCTATATGGTAGCAGCAGGAAGCATCTGTGGTACTCTGTCATGTTGTGGGTTTACCAACTGTCATGTCTTTCTGCCCAAGCAGCCACACTACAACAGGGAAAAAAAAAATATATTGAGTACAGATGCAGGCTTTCCTTGTCCAGACACAGAAGTCTGTGTCCTGCTCTGGTACAGCAGTGATGAACACAGATCAATCTAGGGTTGCCTATGAAGTGGCAAAAATGTAATCTGTAACGTTATCTCTGCCTCTCATGTGACCCTGTCTTCTCTGAAACAATCCTGAATCTGAGCAGCTCCCACTGCTGGCCAGAAACACCTTACCTTACTCCTGTCCCACTGGACAGGTACTTAACCTAAGGGAAGAATGGAATCAAGTTCTACTAGTTCTTTCGAAGACACTAACAAAAATCTAGTTCAGCCATGGTAAAATAACCTGGTGGCTCAGTCCTTAGATACATGCCACAAAGGGGCAGCAGAGGAGAGAGCAGTGACATTTCTAATTCAGTGCCCAAGTAATTTTCAGATGTCATGAGATATGGAGTCAAGGATCCTTTTTAGAGGATACATGGGTGCTGTAGAGCTGGATGACTTGCACTATGACGTTGCCAAACAAATGCATACAGCACAGCCCTGTGCTAAGTAGCTGAAGCCTCTGGTGGGTAGGTCTTGGCCTTCAGCAGGCACTTAGCAGAAGAAACTAACATCACAGATCAGACGCGGTATGTGCACCAGGCTGTTCAGCTGAAAACTATTCCTGCTCCACTGACTGTGCTCTTCGGCTTTGTTCTCCATCTTTCTGGATAATATGTTGCCCCTCCTTTGCCACTATAAACAGAGTTGTTAAACTGGAAGTCATAGTGGAGGACCCAGAAGATAACTGGCCCACTGACCTCATGCAGAGATTTTTTAACAGCTACATACTTCCTTCCTTCTATTGTAGCTGCAGATATTCAAGAACCATTAGGTTCCTTATTTTCCAATAATAGTGGCATTTTATTTTTCCTCACTTGTTTTTTAAATCACATTTGCTACCATTTCTCTTACTCTGTACTTGGCAGTAGTGGTCATTGCTTTCAAGCACTTGCTTTAGTTTTGCTGTTGTACCTTCACTGTTCTGTCATATTTGATATGTTTATATGTGTTTTCCCCTAGTCCTCCCTGGGTAAGTGCAGACAAACAAGCTTATGGAAGACAGCAAGTAAGGTAATTTCCATTTTCCCCTCCTATCAGCAGCAGAAAAAATAAATTAGTATGGAAATTGTCATGGTGGTTGTTACTGGTTGAGCATGAGGTAGCAGTAGCTGTATGCTAATGAAACCAGGAAAACTAATCATCTAAGAGTGTAGTTTCACAGCTTCTCTAAGACAATATATTGGCTATAAATTACCAAAAGCAGCAGTCCCTCACTCAGGGCAAGCTGCAACCACTTAATGTGTGCCAGATACCATTGATCTGATCCTGAGAAGAACCAATTCAATGCACTAAACTGGCAGAGCACTAAACCAACAACAAGTAAGCAACCTCACACTAATATCCATGGTGGTTTAGCTTTCTAAACCACTTCACTCCTAGGTCAGGTGACCACTAATGCCAACACTAAAAGAAGGTGTGATGATACCCCTTTTGGTAGCAGCTCACCACTACATTTATTTATATCTGTTTCAGTACTACATCTAAATCTAAATATGGATCACAGACACAAGCAATTAAAAACTAAAGCAGCAACTTGATTTTAAAAACACCTGAGATGAGATATTTTTAAATTGGCATATATAGCCATACTGTTAATGCACAAGCCTTGACACTCCTTGCTGATACTGGACTGCCCGTTAAGCTTCAGCCTGAGCTAGGAGACACCTAAACCAAATTTAGAATTTATCAACACAAGCAAGAGGTCTTTAAAAAAAACCTTTGAGTTCTGACTTAGGCCCAAACCACACTGTGAATCTAGGTACTGCCTACATACTACAAATCTCTTGCTATAAATCACCATATCAAAGGCAATGCAAGAAACACAGAAATGGCCATTCCCTTGTTCTTGAATATATATATCTGACACCACAAAAAAAATCGCCAACAAATAGCTAGTGTAAAAGAAGATTTTTAGACATCGGTTGGAAGTGGATGATCTTTAAGGTTGCTTTCAACCCAACCCAAACTATTCTATGATTCCATGACACACACAAATACAATACTACTGATGTGAATGTAACCAGCTGACAGAAGTGACTACTTCTATCTTAACATTAACATAATGAAAAAGTATGAAATATGTATGAAAGTATGAAAAAACATGAAATAGTACTTTAAGAAGAAATAGGATCTGAACAAAGCATGACACATAACAAAACATTGGTTGAATCTGGAATGATATCAAGATTATTGAAGAGAAAATATAACTAGCCAAGTGGGACTGTGTTATGCATTTTCATAGGCAATTTTTTCTCAAGTGGCCTTTTTGAAAAAAAAAACAAAACAAAACAAACTGTTATAACTCTGAATTTTATTAATATATGATTTTGGGGTAAGTATTCCTTGGAAGCACACTAGTAATTTCTTGGAACCCTGAAATGAGAATTGTGAGTCAGACATTAATACTCTTTCTGATTTTTCCATAATCCATAAAATTAGTTTCTTTAGAGTACACATTTTCAACAGCAGTCTTCCAATAGTCTTTACCACCATGTATGCTTTTACGGAAATGTGAAAGCAAGTACAGAAAAAATTGCAACATCCTTGTCCTTGGTCTTCACTGGTGTATCATCAATTACCCAGCCTCACTGATACACTTAGGATTATTACACAGCCTCCAGTTCACGTTTCTGTCTCACACCCTGTTTGTCTATCTATGTACAAAGGAAAATTTGTGGGTTTTTTTCTGAGTGTTGCTAACAGCTTTTTAGGTTCCTGAAATACACTGATCAATTGTAACTGAAGGTGATGAAAACAGGTGCTCCTCTACATTCTTGTACTAATATGAAGTCTGCTATGTACGAATACTAAGTTCCTTGTTAACACCCAGCAAACAGTCTTACTGCAACCTTTTATTCATAAATTTTTCAGCTAAGCCAGAATTTCATTTTATAGAATTTGGACTTCAATATGTTGTAATTTTTTCTCAAAAATTAAGTGAGCTCTGATATCAAGAGCTCATTTTTCTAGTTAGATATCTTATTTTAGATTCCTTGTTCATGTTTATTCTATTCCCCAGTTCATTCTCCTTTAGGTGAAGTATTGCCTTGTAGTACATACCTAAACAGATACTTCACCAAACTAGGCATCTCCATACGACAATTCATCAATATTCGTCTACTCATTCTTGCAATTAATACCCACATTACAGTAGATGATGCTGTTATCAAGCAGTACTAAATGAAGATACTCTATAAACATCCTTCTATGTGGCATTTGCTGAAGCATTAATAAATTTGTACTAACCTTTGCTACCACAGTGTACTAAATCCTTCCAATCTTCTCCTAGCTCTCATGAACCAGCTAAGACACATGAATATTTCTTGATTTTTAAGCACACTATTACCAAACAATTTTGCTAAAGTAACTTGATTCCAATACATTGAATTTTGCAACACAACAGAATTTCAGGTATTGTAGACAGTGGTAAAGAGCCACCATACCACATATCTATTTAGAAAACAACCGCTTATTTTTAGAAAACCTGGATGCAAGTGCGTTGAAATAAAAGTATTTACACATATACCCATCTTATTGTCAACACAGCAAATCTTACTGTTATCTATCATCCATTAAAACTTTAGGAAAAAAAAAAATAAAGATATTCTTTAAATTTGGAATTGCACATGGGTATTCAAATATGTAGTGATGCCACTGCCATAAAACACCATAACAGGATTATCTCAGAAGATTTCATAGTAAAACCTGTCCCATTATCAGAAAACAATCAGTGACTGCAAGCTTTATCGGATTGAAATAATACACATACATTATAAAGAGTAAGACTTATCTGACATTGAAGGTAACACTAAGAGAGGTTTAAATGCAGTTCAGCTTCAGCTGCATATTACTATGTCAGTATTTTTACTGAGCTGTTTGGGTACTTAAGGAGGAACATTAAGGGATTTTATCCCCATAGTAATTAAAAAGATATGTATCTTTTATACGAAAGCATCTAATTGAAAGGAACAAACAGAAAAAAAAACTTTGGATAACACACCCACTTTTATACAAATTCTAATTACTTTAAGACAAGTTCTTTGGCAGAATAATTGTCACTCTCAGCTTCTAATCCAGATGGTTATTTTTTTAAAGTGTTGGTTTTAATTTATGCATTTTTCTTTCACATGTGTTTCCCTTCAGGCACTTTAAGTTCTCGTATTTATTCTTCAGTACAAATGCAACCCCTACACTGAACAAGAGAAAATCTCAAACATCCATCAGCTACAACAGCTCACTGGCCATTTTTGTGGCTCTCCTCTGGATCTGCTCCAACAGGTCCATGTCCTTCTTAGGGGTCCTAGAGCTGGATGCAGCACTCCAGGTGGAGTGTCATGAGAGCAGAGCAGAGCAGAGGGGTAGAACCATCTCCCTCGATTTGGTGGTCATGTTACTTTTGATGCAGCCCAGAATATGGTTGGCTTCCTGGGCTGTGAGCACACATTACAGGGCCGTGTCCAGCTTTTCATCCAGCAGTATTCCCAAGTCCTTCTCCAGGAGACTGCTGGCCATTCATTCATCTTCCAGTCTATATTGGACCAGAGCATTGCCTCAAGCCAGGTGCAGGACCTTGCACTTGGTGTTCTTAAACTTCATGATGTTTGTACAGGTCAACCCTCAAGGTCCTCTGGATGGCAACCCTTCCCTCATATCCACCACTCAGCTTGGTGTCATCCACAGACTTGCTGAAGGTGCACTCAATCCCACTATCTATGTCATTAATAAAGATACTAAATATTATTGGTCCAAAAACAGACATCTGGCGGAACACCACTCAGCACTGGTATCTCTTTGGTTGTGGCCATGCAATTCCCTATTCATCTAATAGTCCATCCACCAAACCTATGTCAATTTAGCAGCAAAAGCATTGTGGGGGGCAGCATTAAAGGCTTTACAGAAGCTGTAGGTAAGTAACATCAGTTACTGTTCCTGTTTCCACTGATGCAGTCACTCCATCACAGACCAGCAGATTAGTTGGGCATGATTTGCCCCTGGTGAAGCCGTGTTGGCTGTTTTTAATCACCTTCATCTTCCACATGCTTTGACATAACTTCCAGGAAGACCTGCTCCATGATCTCATTGGACACAAAGGTGAGGCTGACTGGTCAGCAGTTCCCAGGGTCTGGATGTGATTCTCCCTCTCCTCCAGTCACTGAGGTAGTTCCTGGTAATACTGGGAATGGTAGTCGCAGCTTGACTATCATACGATGGAGGATGGTTTAGCAACTACACCTGCCAAGTTCCTCAGAAGCTTGGGATGTTTCTTAGACCAAAAGTAACATCCTATACGTTCCAAATAATCCTTGCATTTCAAATCTTTATACACCTACTTGATACACATTTCTTTTCCATTTTCTTGCTGCTGTTGGCAAACGGCCTTTAATGGGATTTTGATAAGAAAATTTCAACAGAACAAAAAAACCCAACACTACTCCACAAGTTATTTTATAGATTTAATATTTATTTTATTTTCATAACCATTTTGATGGAGGAGGAAAAAAATGTAAGATCAGAGGGTGGAAAGATGCAAGGGGCATATGGTCTAATGGTTCTACAACAGGAAGACTGCCTGTAATTAAATCTTTGTGCCTTGAGACTACATTCTTTTCCTGCCTGTGGGTGGATGAATAATCAACACCACGCTGGCAAAGCATATCTCACACTCCCCTCTAGTGCCCACACAGCACCACCACCTGCCAACAGCCCAAGGGCCAAAGGCCTCTCGGGGGTCTGGACAGCTCTGTTGCTAACACAGCTGCTCCCAAGTGGGATTCCACATAATTAAAGTTGGGGTTCTCAGTTTTATTGTAAAGTAGGATTAACATTAAGTTAAAAGTCCTCATTTTAGAGAGGAGAGAATTTTTGAAGGGCTAGTATATTATTTTCCCCTTATGCACATGCATTGTATTACACAAAATGAAATCATACGAAATCATATGTGATCAGTGTAACTAATATGTGCATTGCAACATACATGCACCAAGGTTAACAAATTGGTCCATGTGTCTTTGAATTCTAAACATCCTTTTACTAGGTCCTTTCCTACAGTGGCCATGCAGCCTCCATGAACTTGGAATTACAATCTTAAAGTGTTCTTCTGCAGACATAATTTCTGTCTGGACATGTACTACCTTAACACAGTGCCTGAGAGAAAAAACTCCATAGCTGCTGAAACAGCAGCCTACTGAGACACAACACTTGGAACATATTTTCTGAGACATCATTTATCATTGTCATCACAGTGCCCAACAACTTATTAAAATAAATTGCACTTGCATATCACAGAAAAGTTATTCTCAACCTTAAAATGACAATGCCAACTCATAATTGTATTAAGAGTTGCAATAATCTTAAAATAATTCCAAAAATAAAATCTATACATGCTAATGAGGAAACATAATCAGCACAAAAACTATTACCTGCCAGCTTTACAGTCATTATAGCTAATTAAATGGCCGCAGCAAGGGAATACTTTGCTTCCTACAGGCATTTGGGAGTCTTCAAAGCACTCTCAGATGAAGAGAAACAGCAAGGAAGAGACTAACTTTGTAAGTCCTACAATCTGAGAAACACTCTTCCATCAATTTGTAGAAAGAGGGATGCTGCACTCTCTCTCTCTGTAATTGCAGCCCTTCCTTTGCTTTATGCCTATCACCTGATACTTTACAATTCAGGAATTTTGTGGGCAGGTAGAGACTCCACTTTATTACTAATACCCCAAAATTAGTAAAATATAGTGAGCCGCTGCAAGCATAGCAGATGTGAAGAAGGCAAAAAGAAAAGGATTCAGTATGACCGTGAATTGTCATTTAGTTCAATTTCTAAATAAAATAACATGTCCTCTGGGTTTTAAGGAGCTTCCAGAACAGATTTGAACCTGAAAACATAAGGTAACAGAAATACTGAAATACCACAACACACAACTAAAGTAGCACAGAGAGTAGTTTCTCTCATTCGGGAGATGATAAAGAGACAAGAAGACACGAAATAACTTAAGAGCACATGAAGTTTGGCATTAAACCTGTTTCACTGGGTGATAAGATGTAAATGTAGTTTGGCTGTCTCCCTGACAAGATACATCATTCACAGCTGATAAAACCTGGGAGAAAGAGGATAGTTGGAAAAAATGTTGAGAAAGGCTAGAGGACTTTCAATAGTGGTGAAGAGGCCAAGTGAATTTATCTAGTTAACTTACTGTTCCTGTATTGGGGTAGAATGTGAAAGTCTTATCATTACCAACTTTTAGAATGCTATATCTTACTTTGTGATAACTAAATTGCGGGAACTAAAACAAAAGGCTGGGAGGCCAAACTATGTAGGAAAAAAACTCAACCAAAACAAAACTTCAACAAGCCAAACCAAGAACAAGTAACGGCATAAAACTAGCTTTCACTAGGTCCAAGTTAAAGTCAATGTGTCCTGTCCCACACTTATTTTTTTAAAAAGCTTTCATGTTGAGAAGCTACAATGGCAAATTATCAGCCTGTGTAACATCAATGTAAGGAGTGGCTAGTAGATTTTCATGGAAATCTCCTTATATACTGGTAGTGATAATTCTGCTCTTTTCACCACTTTTAAAATTATTATTTCAAGTGTCCATTTCATTGTTAAACACAACTGATTTGGAACTGTCCTATAAGTGACAATTCTTATATGTTGGCCTAATTACTGACCTGATTCTGTAGATGTAAGAGTTTCATGTCAGAAGAAACTGTAAAATGCAGACTGGATTTAAAAAAGAAAAAAGGGTAATTGCAATATGAGTTACTTCTTCAAGAACACTTGTGTATCCAATGGCAGCTTTGCTATCACAGTCCTCCTTTTTGCTAATTTATGTCATCCCTCTTTTTACTAGCATAGCTATTGGAGCAGTACTTTTCCAGTGAGGTTAGTCCCCTTATCTAGCTTACCATGTGGCTGCATAAAAATTCACAGCACTACTAACACCAACATTGCAGTATTGAGGTTTTGGGGTTTTTTTAAGGTAGTTGTAGTTTTTTAAAGCATTAAGGATCTGTATGACACAAACATGAGTGCCAACTTGGAAATCTAGAAATTATTAACAGGCTAAAAAACAACTGAATTAAAAAAGACAAGAGGCCAAACTACCTAGGCTGGCTTAATACAAAATCGGTCTGAGGTTTTAAACAGAGCTGTTCCTGTATGAATTTGTAAGTCACAAAGCCGAGGTAACATCGAGGTAACCAGACCTTCCGCTACTCTTAAAGATTTTGCTTCTTCGGGTTTGCTCGCAGCTGCCCTGACCGTCTCCAGGGAGCGGCAGGTGGAAGCGGCTCCGCCCGACGCCCGGCCGGGACAGCGCCTCGGGCCCCGGGCTCAGCATCGACGGCCACCACCCGGCTCGGGAACCACCAGCACTAGGGGTTCCCTTACAGGCTGGGAGGAAAAACCGTGGTTTAGACAGGTTTATGGGTTTTATTTGTTTGGGTTTGTTTTTGTTTTGTTTTTTTCTTAAATAACCCCCCCAGGTAGAGTGACCCACCCTACGGCTGCGGCGCCCCGCCGGCTACAACACCCGCCGAACCGCGCCCTTGGCCGGGAGCTCAGCCTCCCACAACCACAAGCCCCTCCTGACCACCGGACAAACTCGGAATCTTTCATTCGCCCGGCCTGACCAGCGGAGCCCCTCCGCTCCGCTCCCC
>VZRE01000387.1:67680-130775 GCA_013396775.1 Cephalopterus ornatus
CGCCGGCCAGGCGGGCGGAGGAGTCTGCCTCTTCCTTAAGCGACAACTTTTTGAGCAAACCACAGGGCGGGAGGAGGGGTTTGTCCCGCGGAGAGAGAGGAGGAGGAGGAGGAGGAGGAGGAAGTAAGGGGAGCGCCGAGGCCGGAGGGATAGGGGGCTGCTCCGTGCCTCCGCTGCTGCCCCGCTCCTCCAGCCCTCCTTGTGGAATCTGCTGGGCCCGCCACGGCCGGGCTGCTGCAAAACTGCCGGCGGCCCGGGCCCGCAGCTGGGATTGCCTGCGGTCCTCTCCGCCCCGTGGGCGCGGAGGGAGCCTGCAGGACTTCACGGAACCCCTCTCTGCTTGCTATGAGCTGCTTTTAACCACTTACGATGAGGATCCGTCTGGCGAGAAGATGGACGTGGGTCCGTAAAAGCTGCATGTTCCTCGGCTTCTTAATGATCGCTTACTTCGTGGTCGAGCTGTCGGTTTCTTCCTTCGGTGCCTCCCTCGCCGGAGAGAGCATTACTAAAGGGAAATGGGAGAGGCGCTTTTCTGACAGAGCAGAAGAAGCTGTAGATTTGGCTCGTCCAGTTTATGACAAACCCCCGCCTGATCCTCGTGCCCCAGGAGAATGGGGTAAACCCTCTCGCCCGCAGCTGAGTCCTGAGGAAAAGAAACAGGAAGAAGACCTGATCGAGAAGTATGCAATTAATATTTATTTGAGTGATAAAATCTCTCTCCACCGGCACATTGAAGATAATCGACTGAGTGGTTGTAAGACTAAATCTTATGACTACAGAAGACTGCCCACGACATCTGTTGTAATTGCTTTTTACAATGAAGCCTGGTCAACATTGCTGCGGACTATCCATAGTGTTCTTGAAACATCACCTTCAGTGCTTCTGAAAGAAATTATACTGGTGGATGACCTGAGTGACAAAATATATTTGAAAGCTGAACTTGAAAAATACATAAGCAGTCTGAAAAGAGTTCGCTTGATAAGAACCAACAAACGAGAAGGATTGGTTCGTGCACGCTTAATTGGCGCTACCTTTGCTACTGGTGATGTCCTTACATTCCTGGATTGTCACTGTGAATGTGTCTCTGGCTGGCTGGAACCACTCCTCGAGAGGATTGCTGAGAATGAGACTGTTATTGTTTGTCCTGTCATTGACACCATTGACTGGAGAACATTTGAGTACTACATGCAAACAGCAGAACCCATGATTGGGGGGTTTGACTGGCGTCTGACATTCCAGTGGCACTCGGTGCCTAAACATGAACATCTCAGGCGCAAATATGAAACCGACCCGATCAGATCGCCAACTATGGCTGGTGGCTTGTTTGCTGTCAGCAAGAAATATTTTGAGTACCTGGGTACCTATGATACAGGAATGGATGTTTGGGGAGGGGAGAACTTAGAATTATCATTTAGGGTTTGGCAGTGTGGAGGCATGTTGGAAATTCATCCATGCTCCCATGTGGGCCATGTGTTTCCAAAGCGTGCACCCTATGCTAGACCAAATTTCCTTCAGAACACGGCGCGTGCTGCTGAGGTGTGGATGGATGAGTTCAAAGATCACTTTTACAACAGAAATCCGTCAGCAAGAAAAGAAAACTATGGAGATATTTCTGAGAGAAAAATACTTAGAGAGCGTTTGAAATGCAAGAGTTTTAACTGGTATTTAAAACATGTATTTGCTGAGTTGCATGTACCAGAAGATCGTCCTGGCTGGCATGGTGCTATCCGCAGCACAGGAATACCTTCAGAGTGCCTTGACTATGTCTTACAAGAACATAATCCTACTGGGTCTCACCTTTCTCTCTTTGGCTGTCATGGTCAGGGAGGCAACCAATTTTTTGAATATACATCAAATCAGGAGATTAGATTTAACTCTGTAACTGAGCTATGTGCCGAAGTCCCTGAACATGAAGACTTCATTGGTATGAGGAGCTGCCCGAAAGATGGTTCTCCTGTGCCAGAAATTATTATCTGGCATTTCAAAGAAGATGGGACTATTTATCATCCTCATTCAGGGAAGTGCCTTACTGCTTATCGTACAACTGAGGGGCGTGCTGATGTGCAGATGAGAACTTGTAATGCTGCAGATAAAAACCAGATGTGGAAATTTGAGAAGTAATCACTGCTGGTAGTATGAATCAAATGGACTCTCCAAGGTTTTTGGAGAAATCTCCAAGGTTTTTACGTGCATGTGCAGATAGCAACATTTGATTGAATACCTTGGAATGTTTTCGGTTGTGTCTGTAGTGGTGTAGAAACTATTTCTTGTGATCAGCTGTATAGAAAGCAAAAGTAAATCCTGGGGTTTGGTTTCTAAAACATGGAATACAGATCTAATGCCTTTTATTTTTGTAAAATTTTGATTCGTTATTTTCTTACTTTGGCCTGTCTTGCCTATGGTTAAACAAAGACTTTTGAGTGGATTAAGACAGGATTTTTTTTGTCCTAATAAAAAAAACAATTATGCAATAATCCTGCAAGATCATGTTACATGAAAGTGAAGAATCTTTACTTACAGAAGAAAAGTTAAGGTTCTTGCAGTGGTATTAGCTGACCTGTGTTGCAGAATCATTATAACATACATGTCTAACACCATAAGTAAGGCATGCAATTGAATGGACACTGATGTGGAAAACTGAATCTCAGCCTTGTAATATTCTGCATTTTTCTAGGAATGTACATGCTGTTAAGGGTAACAACTAGCTATATTACATAGAAGAACAGGAAGTTTATTTAGTAGATATATTTTGGCACTGCTTTTCGATGTTGTACCTATTGTAAAAATCTTACCTCATGGGGGTTGGTCAGGAGCCCTCATGTATTTAGAGTGTGGTGACAGAGGAACCAAGGACATGCTGATAGTACCACAAATGGGAAAAATAGGGATGGCTACAACTAAATTCTGTTTAAAGGTAATAGAAAAGGAAAGAAAGCACAGGATTGCATTCGGTACTGTGGTTTCATAGCTATATATTTAATATTTACATTGCCTCTCTGAAGGCTTTTCCATGTTCAGCCTCACATCCTAGGGACAGAAAACTTGTATCCCTTTTTTTTTTTTTTTTTTTTTCATTTGATCTGTCAGTGGAGGAGAGGAAGGTAACATAAAGGAAAACTTGGACTCTTTTGTGTTTTGGCATCAGCTGGCATGGATCAGTCCTAAACAGAGTTTTGAAATAATGCAGCATAAGCTGCCTCTTTCTAGTTACAACAGTACCGTAGGGAGAGCTTGGGTGAGGTTAGGAAGCTGGCATTGCTGACATGAGGGGAGTTGAAAAGACAAAGGACAGCTTGGAGGAAAACAAGATTTGTGGATAAGCTGGTTCACAGAATGACTTATTCAGAATGTTTTGTGTATCCTGTTAAGCTGAGTTCTGAAGAATATTGATTCTTGAATCATGTCATTAATCTGTTTTGAGAGTGATTATAGATGGTAGATGTGATAGATATATTGTGTATTTGAAGAAAAATCTTGTGTTATCTGTTTTTTAGGTTTATGTGATTTATATGATTTAAGTTGAACACTTTCCTTAATGTTCTAGGCATTCCAGCTTTTTTGATTGCTTTCACTGAAGTGATAAATATTCTTCAGTAGTCACAGTGTAGTAATTCTTGACATGGATGGGGCTGGTAGGTAGGAACTCGAGCTAGTGAGCAAGTAGGTGTGCATTTGCTGCGTGTGTTAGTAGGTAGAAAGGTTAAAAAGGGGTGAGACCTAATGTAGTTGAAGTTTTGCCAAGAATAAAACAAGAGTAAATTAAGATGTATTCTTAAATCTCAGTGGCTTGAAAGCATTGAGGGTTTAGGTGGCAGCAGGCTAAGGTAGAAAACAAATGGAAGAAGAAAATTTGGAGCTTGGGATGTAGCATTGAATCATGCTAAAAATGCTTGCCACTGTGTGGCATGGGTTCTTTTAAGTCTTTAACTTATTTTTAGGCAGTTACTTGCAATTTGATTTTTTTTTCTTTTTTTCCCTGAACTGATTTTTTTTAAAAAAGGGAACTTTCTGCTACATAAGGGAAACATTCCTGAAAAATTCCATTCCACTCTGCAGTAAGGAATTCTTTTGTGAACCTGCAAGTTAATGAACCATTTATCAAATTTTAAAAGGCAGCCCAGTCATTATGTACTGGAGCAGTTAATTAAATAAAGTATGTGCTTTTGTGAAAAGCTTTCTGTAGATATATTCAATAGAAATGACAGGAAAAAGGCCTAGGTTCTCTTGTATGGCAGGTCATAAGTTGTATATGCAATGCATGTTTCCTCAGATGAAAGTAATTAAATGGTATGAATGTAGACTATGCAACTTTTATACAGGTAACTTTTTTAGCACTTGGCAAAAACTGCATTTCTTATAAAGAACTACCTTCATGTTAAAACAGACATTCAAAGTGTTCCTTAGCTATTTAAGCAATAATTCTAAGTGAATCTGCATCTTAGTTTGAAAGATATTCTCTCTGTATGTATCTAAACCCTTCCTCCTCTCCATGACCTCCCATTTTATTTTTTGAGTTATTTATAAACTAATTGGGAAAAAAAAGTGAAAGTAAATAACCTAGCCCTGAAAAAAAAAATCTTCTGGTGGGAGTAAAACATATGGGAATAAAAGGAGGAGGGACTAGAGAAGGAGAGAAAAAGAAGGAACAGAAAGAAAACCTACCTTGCCATTTCAAGTTCAACTTGTTTTCAGTTGAGTTGCGGCAACTCTGCAGAAATACTCCCGTTATT
Source organism: Cephalopterus ornatus (assembly GCA_013396775.1). Taxonomy (NCBI): domain Eukaryota; kingdom Metazoa; phylum Chordata; class Aves; order Passeriformes; family Cotingidae; genus Cephalopterus; species Cephalopterus ornatus. The sequence continues at coordinate 72,411 of VZRE01000387.1, forward strand.
TTTCAGTATGTACAGATTTCTGGAAAATCTGAAACTCTGAATGGTTTTCTATTCTGGTAGACTTTGAAAATTTGGGAAACACTTGTGCATATTTTAAACTACTGATTCTAAGTGACTTAAAATTGAATGTAAAGTTAACACTGAATAAATGTGGAGGACTTTGGGGTTTCTTTTGAAGAAATAAAATCCAGAATGATAAGTAAATGTTTACGAGTGTGCTGACTCTTCAGTTCTCTTTCTCTTGTGTAATGCATACTGTACACGATAAAAACTGTCATAAACTTGAACTTATATGAGCAGTAGAAGTTCCTTGTATTTTATCCACTGTGCTTAGAATTCCAGATTTGCTTTCTTGACAGAAGTTCAATTAATAATTGGTTTTTGCCAAGTAGGAAATCTTGCGATTCACAAACATGTTTGTGTTGTGATGTTGCATCTTATGACATTGTGAGTTGCAGAGTTCCTATAAAGTGTGGGGGTTTGTTGGTAGTGGTGGTATTTGAATATTCACACACCCATCATGTGCACAGCCCTGTATTCCATCTGCCCTGTAACTCTTGCATTGAGCAATTAATTATATTAGAGATGCTTACTTTGAGAGAGGTACATCTAGCTCTGGCTGATGTAAAAACCTGGCTGAGTTTATCTCTTCTGAACTTTGCACAACTTTCTTAGTCACCACTGTGGTACTGTGGGAATGAAATGGTAGTTATGTATGACATCAACTTGTGTCTTCATATATATGTGGGTATATATGAAAATGTATGCCATAGTATACGCTCACAATTTATAAATTGAACTTTGTTTCATTGCAAATACCACAAAATTGTTTTTGTGCCATATGTGAAGCTCAGATATCTGTTTAGAGATCTGCACCAAAGTGGTGTGTAAACTTGGCCTTTGCTTAAGGCCAAGTCTTTATTCTTTGGTGTTCAATTCTGTTATGATTCATCAGCAGAAAAGCAAATTACCCATGATGTATCAGCTATACTTGGGTGTGTACTGAAGCACTGATGTTTAAAAAAACCCAAACAAACAACAAAACCAAAACCAGCTTATAAACTGGAGTAAGTTGCATATTGGATTCAGCTCAGTGTGAATTTTCAGCTTTCTACTTTGTAGTTGTACTTTGCAGTTGATCAAATATTTTCATAGCAAGGACATGTCTCTAAAGATAGTTCTGGTTATGTCGTGTGTTCTCTGAGGAGCAACAGACCTCTTTGTGCTACGGCACATCCTAAGAAATTCTTCTGGACCTTCTGTATTTCTTTTTTTTCAGATCCAGTACTTTAAATTAGCCTGGGAGATCTGTTGTGAACTATTTAGTGGTGATTTGGTAACTGAAAGTCAGACTGTAGGGTGCTGATATACTCAGTAAGTGCTGTCAGAACGCAGTATCATCTGTGCAGCCTTAAAGTACTGTGCTTGAGTAAATTGGAGAAGCAGCATTCTTATAAAGTAGGCAAAAGCCCTTAGAATGGAATAAAGAGAAATAGTGATGTTTACTTGATAAAAGTACATTTTCATGGATAAAACTGGTTTCAAGATTAGTACTGCTGACAACATAGTTACCCTATGGACTCTTGTGTTTTCTGCTTGTGGTTAGTTAAGGTAATTTACCATTACAGTGAAATGCTTGGGTGTCAGCCATATGCACCAAAATTGTTTTCAGCTGGCTTGAACAGGGAATAGTTTGGCTTAGTCTCATTAAAGGGACTGATTTCCCTGGCAGGATAGGGGCCAAAGTTCAGTATAGATGTAGAGTTTTGGCTTAGAGTTTCTTTGTTTGAGTTTGGCTCTCCCACGGTGTTCAAATATAGAGTGACATCAGCCTGTGTGCCTTAGGAAAATATTTCTGTAACGGATCTGTCAGTTACTCACCCTTTTCTATGCAAATCCTGAACTTCTTCCCTCCATCACCCCTGGAGTGATGTTGGCTGGTTGGAACTGCTGATTAGAGATGGTAATAGTCTTCGTGTGTCATGGTAATGGGCAGGTGGCTTCAAGAGAGACACATACATGAGGATGGAGAGAGGATGCTGTGCAAGCATAGGCCACATAGTCCAGAGGGAAAGCAAGGATGTCCCATGGATGGTGGATGTCCCTTGGAAAGACCTTAAGGTCACTGCTTGTGTCTCATTAACCTTGGGATAACCATCTGTGAGAGAGCAAGCTACAAGAAACCAGGTTTTGAATGTATTGTACTGCCATCTTTCAAAGAATATTTTCTTCAGTTTTTAAAACTGAAAGCAAAGACAGCTGGTATTGCACAGTCTTTGTGCAGTTCATAAGGTACCATAGGTATTTGGTAGTTCATTAATTATTTGTTTTAGAAACCATCAATCTTGTCTGTTTCACATTTCCAACTTGATGCCTTTGAATTCTATTTTAGCTTACATTTCACTTTTTCCTTTCAGTTTTATGCCACTCTGGATCACATTTTTCTGAATGAAAGTGAAAAAGGAATTCTTTCAATTAGGAAGAACCTGCTGTAAAATAGAATTCTGGAAAATTGAAGCAGGGGGAAAATATCCTGTATTTCTTTGTCAAATATAGGCCTATTGATATGGGCATAGAGATAGTCGGCTCTCATGTCTTTTAGCAGAGGAATAAAAATGTCTCTTTGAGGAATAAAAATAATACTTCTGTATCAAATTCATAAAGATAATTTAATATCTAATATTTAATATTCTAGCATTTTGTTTGAGGATTGCTTTGACACACATGATAATAAACAAAGTCAATTCCTTTGTGCTATATTGGTGCTTGAAAGAGGCTGGCAAGAGAAGAACCATGTCCTCTTCAACTTCTAGGAGGTCTCTGTTCTTCTCCCTCCTTTTCTCTACTAGTGGTAGGAATTTATAGATGAGGGATGGGAGTGTGAATACCTTGTTTTTATTTATATCCTGCATACTAGCATTTAGCAGAGATGAAGATAATAGGGACGTAAAAATATCGCACGTGCCAGTTTAATTCAACTGCTTATTGCCTTTGCTGCATATAGTTTCCTGAAAGTGAACAAACTCTGGTAAAAGTTATGTTTGCCTTTTCAAATGTAGATGGTATTATGCACCTGTAAAGTGACTGCAAAGAAAAAAAAAGTTCTTTCTATTATCAGACTGATGACCTTATGTTGTATTTTGAACTAGATAAATATTAGTATTATAAAATTGGTACTTAAATAGGATTATAGAATTATCGTATATGGATATGTAATCACTTTAGTGTAGATATCTGAAGTGTTAGAAATCATGTCTTAAGTTCAAGTTGGCTTATTTTTTTCAGAATTAAACACTTGATGCTTGAAACAAATTCAATCTCAGAGATCAAAATGAGATTACTGAAGAATTGTCTATTCATCTTAGTATTTGGTAACACCAAATCTGGATTCATACTTAATGTTGTGCATGGTGTTTGGCTTTGGATTTTTTGATCTGTATCTTCCAAGTACTTGCAAGGCAGTTTGCTCTAGTATGTGAGAGAGCTGCCTCTTAGGAATTATCCTTTACTCCTCCCAGTCTTGTGATAACCTTCGAAAAGCCTGATTTTGGCATTGCTTGCTGCCAGGCTTCTGCTCAGGCCAAGTATCTATTAAAACCCAACAACTCCTCCCTCCCTCTAAGACTCAGTAAGTTCGCTGTTGAATCCAAATCCATTGACATTAGCTTTGATTTTTATAAGAACGGTGAAGAGATTCCTAATATCTTTTACTTCTTGCCAGCTACCTGCTCTTTGGATAGGTTTCTTATGGTGTGGAAGCTGAAGACACAATGCAGAGCTTACAGATTTTTAGGCCATGTGGAAGCGGTGACCAGTGTAGAGTTCTCACCAGATGGGCAGCTACTGGCCTCATCTTCTCAAGATCATACTGTCAGACTATGGATTCCTTGCATGTGAGTATAACTGGGCAATGTTAGATATGTGTTTCCTTAAAGTGCAATGTGAATACTGGAGTCTGCTCAAGAGAAGTTTCTTTTTCCTTCCCACATGCCTGAGCTTTGACAGAAACAGAGATTGGGGAGTACAAATAGCACAGTTCTTTACTGTGTTGCTTTGTTCTTTACTGAATATGCTGTAGTTTCAAAAGAAAAATTTAGCAATTTGAAGGTCACAATTTCATGTGTGTAGGACTATGCTTGGTAGTATTTGTCTGGATTAAAGATTATATTTTAGTAAGAATGGCATGGCTGCACTTCGTTTTGGGGAGACGAGTGATGAAGGAAACAAAGTAGCTTTTTGGAAAAAAACTGTTTTTAATCTATTGGCTTTATTAGACTGTTCTTAAGTAGTGGTGATTATGAGCAATTCAGAATGATCTTAGAAAAACGGATGTTACTTTAATTTTTAAGCATTTTGTAGATTACTGTATAAAAAAATAAATTTTCTTTCAAATATTGATGCTGATGTTACTAAAGGTTAATGCTGCTAGTTATTTGCACAGTTCTCTAAAACTGTGTCATATTAAATGCAATTTAAAGAATGTTATTCTAATCATTAATATTGAAATAAGTAAAAAAATAATGGTGACACTAAGATTTAGCCTCTATATGCTGCTTTTTCATTTGGGTAAGATTCTAAATATGTTAACATTGAGTTTTACGGGCTTTTAAACTCTTTAATATAATTGTGATTCATGACTTGGTGTTTGGGGTTTTGTTTCTTTTCCCCCTTACTCCCTTAGTCATGGAGAATCATCAGTATTGAAAGGTCATACAGCATCTGTTCGTAGTGTGAGCTTCTCCCATGATGGCTGCTCTCTAGTTTCAGCATCCAATGATAAATCAATAAAAATATGGAGTGTTTTCAGTCAGCGCCTTTTGTTTACCCTATTCCAGCACGCTCGTTGGGTTCTCTGTGCCAAGTAAGTGTTATTTTTATTCTCTTGCTAAAGTAGAACTCCTAACAAAGTGTTTTTATGTCCCAGGGTAGAACTAAGGGAAGAAAAATCTGTGAAAGACAAATGGTTATCTATCACTAATAATTAAATTTTAGTCAATCAATCTTATTTACACAAGTTTTATATATATCTCCTAGTTGAAGTATGAAAGCTTGCTCTGTGTTAATATGTGTACGTATTAAATCTGTTGCTGTGTGTTAATTCTTTTGCTTTAAAGGACAAACGTGATCTTCTGTATTTATTTTCAGTCAGTATTCCGTCTTTCCCATCTTGTTTGTTTTCATGCTGTATTAACTTGTTATTATGCATGCTAGGGGTTTTCTCTACTATTGTTCTTTGCTGGTTTTTCTTTTCCTTATTGCCATATTGATGGGAAATTTGCAGCTAAGAGATGCCTGATTTAAACCTCTTGAGAAAGAAATTTAACCCTGGTGAAGTGCAGAGCTCTTTCAAAGTATCTGATTGTTGAAAAGAAAAAGAAAAGCTCTAGGAAAGCGCGTATGGAAGCTCTTGAACAGTTTTCTAATGTCCTTGTGTAGTTGCTCAAGATGTGAAAAAATAATGCTTGAGGAAATTCTAGACAAATCAGTTTTACTGTTTAAAAGCCGAGTCTGCTAGTCTAGGAGTAATTGTGAATGCTTTGCTAACAATTTGTAAGTCTAGGGAGAACTCAGAGGAGAACATATATATAGGTTAAAATGTAACACAAGATTCTACTGTGTCCTCTTTTTCTTTTGCCTATGGTTTTTTATAATAATCTCTTCGGCATCTAAAATGACATCCTTAGGCTGCTGATACTTCCTCCCCTACCCCTCTTTTTCTCTTGTTTATGGCCCTGTTTTTAATTGAAGTTGATTGTGAAATGGAGGGGGGAGGAGTAAAGGGAGAAACTTTTTAGTTTTATTGCTCCCTGAGAAATATGAGAAATTAAAATGTCCTTTCAATGTTACACATCTTTATTTCAAACGGGCTTTCTTGGCTCTGGTATTTTGCGATGTATGTCTCTAATGCTCATCTGAGTGGTATCAGCTGTTTAATAATGTGTACACTTGCATGTTCCAGATTTTCACCTGATGGAAGAATAATAGCATCTTGCAGTGAGGATAAATCTGTTAAGATCTGGGATACAAGAAATAAAACTTGTATTAATAGCTTCTCAGATTATGAAGGGTAAGTGTTACTAGAAAAAGAAGGAAAAATGTAAATGTGTCATTTTAATTAGATTAAATGCATCTTCTGTGTTATTAACATCTGTATATGTTAAATCTGAAAATAGATCAAGCTTCTACCACCCATGTGAAGTAAAATAATTCATATAGAGTTTTCCTAAAGAGGTTAACTGGCTGCACTTATCCAGCTGTTTTCCAGCAATCAAGAAATAGTCCAGGCAGAAGTGGGGTTATTCTTGGGTTTTTGGAATGTTTTCATGTTTTCCCTCCATTTTGATAATGCTATTTGATATTGGATGCTTCAACAAGAAGAAAAGTTGAAGAATTTTCTTTGTTGATGAAAACAGTATTCTGTTAGCTTCAGTGATTTGCCTTATTTAAAAAATACTTGCTTTTATTTGTATACATTATATGCAGTTTTCTTAAACATCTTGGTACCAGAGTTTTAATTAACAAGTTAGTGGAATATATATCTTGTATATGTGCTTTGCTTGTTTCATGACTGCCTTAATCCTTTTTACCAATTTAAAGTATTGTTATAGCTAGATATTCAGTTTTTAGACATAATTATTTTACTTGTTGCTTACAAACTCTTTGCAGCACTATCTTCTAGGAACTTTATACTCCAACACAAACTCTGAAGATTTGAGTTGGGTCAATGATACTATATTTTCAACAAAAGCCATGTTATACAGTCTGATTTATCATGCACATCTTTTCCTATGCTTATTTCATCTACTTGAAATGCCTTGAGTTTCCATACATGTGGATTTCACACAAGTTTTTGGCAGCTCAGTGTTAACATTGTGGGTTTTATATATATATACACCTCAATATTTCTATGGAAACACATAACCAATCTGTTTTCCTTATTTATGTTTAGGTTTGTAAATTTTGTGGATTTCAACCCAAGTGGAACGTGTATAGTTTCTGCAGGTTCCAATCATACAGTGAAACTGTGGGATATTCGAATGAACAAGCTACTGCAGCATTTCAAAGGTAAAAGCAATGTAGTTTGTTTTATTTTCTTTATGAGGGAGCTCTTTGCAATGAAGTGTGATTTACTAAGAGTATATTATTTCATTCCTTTCTGGGGAAAGTGGACAAACAAGTCATATTGGCATACTGTAAGTATCCTGTAGTCCAGCAACCCTAAAAATCCAATCGGTATCCTTTTTATTTCTTTGCATCTCTTAATTTTTCGAACAGAACTAAGCAAATACTTTGGAGAGTCTGTTATGGCCCAGCACTTTGGTTGTTTTTCCCTTAAATGAAGTAGGCTGTTCTTTGGGAAGTAGAAAAGAGCAAAGAAATAAAGTATATATTTCCTCTTAGTAGATATCTACAGCCTTTGAATATTGTCTTCTGTAAATTAGTTCACAGAGCAGGGGTTAATTGTGTATCATTCCATCCTTCTGGTAACTACCTCATCACTGCTTCTACTGATGGTACCCTTAAGATTCTGGACCTCTTAGAAGAAAGACTTATTTACACTCTCCATGGACACAAGGTATATACAATAATCCCCTTTAAATGGAGATCTTAACTGATTGTTCAGTATCTTTTCAAAGGGAAAGTAACCTTTATGCTGTTGTGTCTTGTATCTTACAACTTGCAGATAAACTTTAGTGGACAGCAAGGTGTTGTATTAATGCACCTTGTTACAAGTGGTTAAGGAAATGCATCGGTTTTACCTGTGGCCATGCTTTTTATCTGTCAATATTACATGCTTCATGTTAAGTAATAGCTCATGTTCTGAATTCATTAAAAATCCACTCTTGATTTTCAAAATCATGTTATTTGGCACTTAGTCTTTTTGTCTATTGAAAAACAGTGCTTTCTAAGGAGGGAGAAGCTTACGAAAGACAACTTTGGTGAAGAATGGCAGGCATTTCCTCCCTTTCCTCTTAATGCAAAACAAACCCTATTTTTGATAATGAATCAGTCAAACACATAGCCTTGAGTAATGTAATATATATTTTGTAATTTTTTGTTGCAGAATTGAAGTATAAAATCTAATGAAAATGCCACTGTTTTCCTAGTATTGATTATAGTAATTGTAATGCAGCATCTAACTAAAAAGTGCAATATTAACTCTTCAGTGAAATTGTTTGGCAAAAATTTCACTGTAGTAAAGTTGTTCCTTATTTTATTAAAATTGAAAAGTCTATTATAGTAGGTAATGGCATCGATGTTTTTCTCTTTGCATTAAAGTACCATGATTACAGTAATAGTGTAATTTTACTGTATGCTTTTTTTTTTTCCCCAGGGACCTGTACTTTCTGTGGCTTTTTCAAAAGGTGGTGAAAAATTTGCCTCAGGTGGAGCAGATGCTCAGGTTTGTGGTATTGTCTCTTTAAATTGAAGGTCTTAATGTTTGTTGCAATGGATGAGAGTTATATGTAGCATGTCACAGTAACATGCTAATTACAGTGTGCTCACGTGCATTGTGTCTGCTACTGTGTTGTATAGACTTTCCACTGGATGTTATGGTGAGGGGAAGACCACAATACTAGCCACTTCTATTCTGAATATTAGAATAAAGGAATGATTTTTAAACAAAAATATTTTAAGTGTTGCAATTCAGTGTCAACAAAGTAATTGTGTTGCAGTTAGTATTAAGGCCTAGCTGATCGGTTAGGTTTTCGCTTCTTTTAAAGTCCCTACTCTGTAATGGTAAGAATTAAGTTGTATTACTGGGAAAACTTTGGCTAGAATTGGGGAAAAACAGTCTTCTGTTAGCTTTGCTAATTTACTTCAGTGAAATAGTAAAGTAATGGATTTTACATGGGGAAGAGTTGTTTGAGCATTTAAAACAAAAAAGTTAAACAGGAAGTCGTATAATGAATCTTCATCTGCTGTGATGAATCTCACAATTAAAAAAATACTATAAGCTTGAAATCATCTCTATCAGGTCTTTACATTTTCCAAATGAAAGAACTTTTGTAGCACAAGGCTTAAATTTTCAGTCTGAAATGTGCCTTAATATTAGTTATTTTTCCATTGTTTCCTGTTACAAAAAGCTAAAACCTCAATGTAGATACAGAAAACCATGATGTAGAAATTAAGAACTTTAGAATTTACCATGATTCATGTTTATATTCTGTTTTGTGGAGTTTGAAATAAATTTCATCTATTGAAATAATAGATATTATTGAAATAATTTTCAGTTAAATGAATTTCAATTAAAAACTTCAATATCATTAGAAAAAATGCAGTCAGTTTCTGATTTTTACTTATTGCGTCCAGTAACACACTTTTCTGGAATGACTTGAAAGGACTGAAAGAAAAAAAAATAAAATTGCTTTCTGTCACAAGGTGTTGAGTAAGAAGCATTGCCAAGATTTGCAGTTACTGGAAAAGTGAAAATGTCAAATTTCCAATAGTAATTTTACAAGTGGGAAAAAACACCAAACAAAATGAAACAAAAAACACCAAACAGCAAAAAAAAACTCCCCAAGAACTGGGGAAAGAGATTTCTTTCTTGACCCACTAGTATAATCTTTTCTTTTCCATACTGAAGTTTTTAATAAGAATTTTTTAAGTTACAAAATGCAACTTAGATTCCCAAGTAATTCTGAATTGTTGACCTTACCTTTCATGAGTACTTCATTTGAGTTTTATGATGATTTGTATATTGTACTTAACTTGAGAGAAAACGAAGTGCATGTATTAAACTAGGTCACATGAGAGAAGAGTTGTCTGACAAGCTCTGATGATGGAAAGGACCCATTGTGTTAAGCCTAACAGAGCCTACCAGTTGAATGCCAGCATGCCCGGGAATGCCTGTCTTATTTCAAACTTCCTTTGAATTTGGGGCACCCTGAATGAACAGGCATGTTCAGTGCAGTCACATCATTGCCTTTCTCCTGCCCTGATTCCATACTGTAGAGCTGGTGGTGCACGGGATCATGGAGGGAATAGGTAAAAATCTATAAGATCGCTCTTGCAGTTTGAGGTAGTGGTTTCATGCTGAATGCAAGAGAAGGAAGATCCAGTTTCATCAGGAAGCACTTTCCTAGTTAAATGTCAAATTAAAAAAGTAGCCCTAGTAGGTCTGATAATGAATCCTGGGCTTAGTTACCTTAAAAACAGGCCTTCCTATATTTGTTGAAGTTTTTCCCTTTGTTTTATGCAAGGTTGGGTGGGAGAGAGCTACTTCTTTTGCTGTAGTTTTTACTTTTCTAAGTTTAAAGTGTTCATTGCTAGCCACTGATAGGTAACTACCAGTGTATATATCTTTATCTATAGTAAATGTAAGAACTTTATTCTTCGGTGTCCATTTTCTGTTGGTGTATACACACATGTATTCCACAAACATCCTATTTTGCTGATCTGTGCACAGCCCTCTTCCAGGTCTGCCAGGAAAATAGTTGTGGGACTTCTTGGCTCACTCTCTTGGTTTATTGTAAATGTAGTGTGTGTTAAGGTTTGGTTTGCTGGAATATCCCTAAGACTGGATGAATAGAACACCTTTGGACTACCTCTCCATTCTATGACCTCACTTCTGCATCTGGCCATTGTGTGACTGTTGTATGTTGTTTCTACCTAGAGTATAATTGGACAAGTTCAAAAAACAGATTCCTGCTGCTAAAACACTGGAACCAGGTGTTTTAGAGTTCTGTGGAACTGTCATTTCTCTCTTGCCTTCAAACTTCCTTATTAGACCTGCAAGCCTTTATATGGGGCAGAAACTTAACAGTGCATGACCACTTGGTTTGTCAGAAAAATAACTTGGTCCAGTGGGACAGAAGTTTGATTTGTTTTATGATTATGGACAGATTTTAGAGTTGTTGTTTCTTTTCTTTTAATAGACTGAACCACATGTTTTAGACTTGAAGTACAAGATACTCTGGGGAAGTGCCTGTGTTGTAGAGATCAGACTAGGTGATCACTGCAGGCTTATTATGATGTAGTGCTCTTTTAGTAATAACAGACTTCGCTCAATAGTTATGTTTTGAGCACTGAATAGGCTTCTAGTAGTTACTGATATGATGACTTCTTACAGGTATTACTATGGAAAACCAACTTTGATATTTTTGATTATAAAGAAGTTCTTAAACACAATTTTAGAAGAACACATATTGATGAGCCTCCTCATCTACTTGATATTTACCCGAGGTCACCTCACCTCCATGATGAAAAACTTCAGTCAGTTGAGGTGAGTGCAGTAAGTTCTCTGATATAGGAAACCAGAAGCTGTCTGGCATTTATAGTTAAATGTGTTCTGTGTATACCAGAGAGCTTTTTATTGTTATGTATAATACTCTGGGAGCAACCCAAATTTATGAATTCACATTAAGTTTGTCAGACTAGCTGATGCTGTCAGATTTATGCTGAAATTCCTTTCATGCTTCTAATATAAGTCTGTACATCTGATTTAAAAAAACGTAGGTGATAAACTGTTTTCTGAAGTAACTTGGCAAGTGTTGCAGGAGGTATCTGTATCTGCAATGGGCTTTAGAATACTAATCAAAATACATCAGTATAAGCAGGACAAAGTGACATTATTACTGAAAGTCAAATATTTGATTGTCACAAGTTGTTCCTCTTTCCAAGACCATTAGGTATCATGAGAAGATCTTGATATCTATCTAAAAGTTTAGAAAGACTTCATAGGTTAGTAGTGTATTTTATGTCACTATGTAGTCTGATTTCGTGATAACTTCATTCTTGAACTACGTTACTGTCAAAGCATCTATTGGCATCCTTTGGAAGTATTGGAAATTTGGGAAACAAAGTGAAATATCAAATATTCTGTTTCATTATTTGGAAAAATCCTATTTGTCATGTTGTCTAAAAGCAAATTGGTAAAAAGTACTGTGCCTTCAATGAGGACATTGTTTATGCTATACTTGTGACTGTCCTTGATACATAGTGATTACCTGTACTTTTATCTCTTTTTTGGTTTTTGTCCAGGTGCCTCTAGTGTTGAAGAACTGGCTTACAGATAAATCTTAGAACTTTTTGGTTGCTGTCATACACTATCATGGTACTATAGAAATTCACCATTACCTGATTGTGTTCATATAAAATATAGATACTGCTGCCATGGCGTTTGTTTCTTGCTCAGAGTTATAGAACATTGACATTTGGAGATATTGAGATTTTTTTTTGGTGGGTGGGTACACATGCAATATGAATATATGCAATATGAATAGTATAAAGATTGAAAACACTTTGGTGGAGGAGGGGAACTCTGATAGAATTCATCACTGAGATTTCTCATGTGCCTGGTTCTACTGTTGTGTTGGATGTGAAGCTTTCTAGTGCTTAACATTTCTGTCAGAACAAGAACAGAATGACTGCATGTATGACTGCAAGCTTCATAAACAAACTTCTGTGCTGGACTTTGATATTCATTGTAAGGTCAATGAATGAAGTTAAGTTTACTGGTACTAACCTTCAGTATAGTTGGTCAGTGCCAGAACAAACTCTATCGCAGCATTTGCCAGCAGATTTAAGCCACTCTTGCTGTATCAAGTTTGCTTCAAGACCCATTCAAATTGCACCCAGTTATAACATGTGCTAAGTAAACAGTAGCTTATAGCTGTAAGGGTTCAGGGTTCAGTTGCTTCCTGTTCAGGTCAGTGTTTCCAGACCTCTGCTACTCAGATGCCTGGCAAAGATGTGAATGTACTCTAAAGCAATTTTTCAAGTTTTTTTTCCTGTTCTCGATCCCAGGTGATTGAGGAGCTCTGGAAAACCATTAATAAGTTCAGGCTAAAGTTAAACCAAGGCTAGGAAGCACCTCATTGTCAATACTGAAAGGGCGCATCAGAGAAGTGTCAAGAAATTATTTATCAGTTAGTTTTGACAGATTCACTAAACCTGATGTCTGCATTTATTCATAGGTGCTCCATAGTAGAGAAAGGGCTCTATGGCTTTGTCATTTGTAATAGCAAAGTTTTGGACTCTTTGTGGTTTATTTTCTGGCCTGATTTCAGGATTTTAGGAATAGGGTTGTGTTCAGTTTTCTATTAACATCACATTGTCAGTAAAATATCTTTCTCTCAAATAAACATGAAGTATGTTATATTCTTTGAGACAAAGCAGTGCCTGATAGTTCCACAAAACTCGTATCCTTGTAATGTACAATATTTTTATAGATGTAAATTAAATATTATAGTAATAGTGATTAGGATCTCACAGCTAATTTTCAGAATTAATGTAATAATACAGTAATTTAGACAAAGTTAAGGTGAAGTTACGAAGTTCTGTTTCTCCATATGTCTTTTCCTGCTTTTTTTTAATTGCCCCTTCTGTCTTCGGAGGGGATTTTTGTTATGGTGAGGAAGAATAGACCTTACCAACTGGACAGAAACATAATTTATCCAGACAAAAATAGTATCAGGTTACTACCAGCAGTAATATGCTTTATTGGCACTAACTGAAGTTTTTCAGTGTTCCATTGTATTAAATATTTCCTCTTGTAAATGAGAAAAAGCATCATGTCTAGCCCCACTGTGCTATACTGTGCTCTGGATAAGAAAAAAAAAATATTTTTGTCCTTCTTTGGTTAACAATTGTTATGTTTTTAATACTTCAACCTCTTCCTAAGGTTGAGGCAATAGACAGAATTTTGACATTAGGCAGTTCCACCACAATACCACCCTCATCTTTCAGTAGCTCATCACGTTTCTCATATATTAGGGAAAGGAGGGATTGAATAACAGATGTGTCAGAGTGAGTTTTTGGAGGGCATTTATTCTTCTTGTTAATGGTACATAAAGTCAGCTGTGTCTAGTTAGAGGGCCTTGAAGAAGGATGGAGATTCCCCAGTTTTTTTGGGTTATCTATTCCACTACAGCACAGCAGTTGTAATGACATAGTTTTTACTAATATCTACACCTCAGATAATATGCAGAACTGTTTCCTTTCTCTTCGTTTTCTTCCTTTCTCTTCATATTTCTGTTAAAGGGGTAAGATAATTGATCTTAACTAAACGGAAGGAACAGTTTTCTAAGAGAGTTGATAACATATGCAAGAATTACAAGCAGGCAGAAGAGGCAGTTTAGATATGGGTTATTTGAAAGCATAGATGACCGTTTAAGGTGTGCTCAAGCCACTACAAAGTTATCTAGACACTTGAGATGTGTTGTAACGCATTGCCCTGAGTTATGCTGAGCTGGTTTCTTCAGCTGGGATCAGAGACACAGTTGCAGTGTTTTCCTGCGTCACCTGTTGGAAGTGCTGTTTTGAATAAAGCAGCTTGCACAAGGGCGTTAAGAATTACAGGTGTCATCTTGTGTTTTGCCTTCAGGATAGTGACAGTAACGTGGAGCTGGTGTGTACTTTTACCTTTTCTCATAAGTTTTCCTTATTCACTCTTCCAAGCTATACATAGAACCATTAATATTTGTCACCTTCCCTAGGGTTTTTTTTCCTCTCTACATACCTATTTTTTGACACATAATTAACTTTTACAAGAACTCCTCCTCCTCAGACCAGCAGTAGCCTGAATTTTAATGAAGTGTTGAATTTCCTGATCTTGACTTATAAATCTTTACAGCTGTTCTCCAACTGCACTGATCAATGTGATTTCTTTGAGTAAGTAGATATTTGAGTAAGTAGAGATTTAACACTTATAATCATTACAATTATTCAGACTATTTGGGAATGTAAGTAAATGACTTGTTCTCTGAAGGCACCTACTTTTTTTCTGTTGACCATAGAGGTAATCTTGGGTGACCAGCTCAAATATAGATGTTTAGCAGTATGTTTAAATTTAGCTGAGACAAATCCCAGTCATTGTCTCTCTTTGACATAAGGACCTTTTGGAGTTATTTGAAAACAGTATGTTTAAACAGTAATGCTGTTTGAGTGAAAAATACTAAAAAATGCATTCCACTTGGTGACAGTTGTATTTATGAATTTGCTGTGTTTGTACATAATTTACCTTTCAAAATCTAGAGACCTCTTTAAAATAGATGGAAGGTAGAAAAAAGTTTCCTTTCAAAACATAGCTTTGAGATTTGAACAATATTAAGGTACGTAGAGTTTATATCTTGAGCATAAATAGCTTCTGTTGATTTAGTTTTAACTTAAAATCTTCAACGTAATTTCAGTTGTAAATATTTTCCTAGATGAAGGAAATCCAAAAATACACTAGGTGGCAGTAGAAAAAAGAATAAATGGCTAGCTTGGCTTGAGGGCTCCAGTCTAGAATAAAAACTGTCTTTAATCAAATTACTGATTTTCTCTTGGTATGTTTGGAGAAAATATTTCACATCACTTTCCTAGGAAATACTTTGTGTGAGTCATTTAAAACTTCCTCTTTTAATTTTATTGACTTCATTTTTCTAATGCATGGAAGGATTTATAGAAACCTTCCTTCAAATATGTTTTCTTGTGCTATGGATCAAAATGTGATAATTGTATTATCATATTAAAAGTTGATAATGAAAATACTTATGTATCAGTTTACCAGGTAATTAAAGCAAAGCTTTAAAAGAGTGGTTTTGAAAACCTTTAGTACATGGCAGTTCTCCGTACCTTGCTTTTTAGTGTTCTGGTTTTTCTGTCTTGTTTTTTAAAGTTAAATATTTCCAAATATGTTTGGTAGGATTATTTTACAGCTATTCACCTTGTTAGGAAATGTCAAGTCATTTGAAACATTTACATTTAGAGTCATTCCATTATCTCATTCATTTTTAGTGCAATATTAAACACTAATATTTGTAAGAAGGGTTCATCTACAGCCTTCATGTTTTTGTGCTCATTTCTTTAGACACTTTTTAGATGCCCTAACTAGTTGCTTAATAATTTTATATTTAATTTTTTAAAATATGATTTATGACAGTTTCTGCACCCCTAGTCAGTGTTTACAGTGCTCCTCATCATCCCCTTATCTCTGATAAAGCAGTAAGCAGAACTATATGCAGAGGAACTTTCATTCCAAGTCCAGGACGTGACACTTCCACATAAACAGCACATTTTCTTAACTTAGAAATATCATGTATTTATTTAGCAACCTGTATGAAGAAGAGCATTTAACTCATTCTACAATATCTTTGATGTATATAAGAAGGAGATATCTCGAAGAGGATGTTTCAAGACCTACTGGTAATAATACTGCAGTAACACCTCCACATTAGTATTGATAGGGGTTAGGCACCTGCTATCCCTCTTCTGCAGAATCCTGCAGGTGCATTGTCCTCTCTTCAGCACCCAAATGATTCATGTCAAAAAACTACTTTAGTCTTAGCTGCCCATAGTAGGATTGATACTCTCTGATAATGCATTAATTATATTTATTGCAGGACTGACTGAATGTCAGAAGCAAATGACCCTGGGCACTGAATCAATGTAAGCTCTTCGGGACAGTTGCCTGTTTAATCTCAATAGGCATGGCATGTATGGAGGGGAAAAAAGTAAAATTTGCGATTCCTCTCTTCTTTGCTTTAGCACTGATAAAGTGGTAAGCAATTCTATATTCAGAGGAGACTTTCCTGGATCATATTTCTATGGAGAAGATGCTAAAGTCCAGTTAAAATGGTAGAACTTTTAGCTACATAGAAGGTTATTAAATAGACCGTGTTACCTGGCTTTTATTTTCCTTTATCCCTTTATCTTCCAAGTCTATCTGAGAAAATTGGAAGGAAGCAGGACTTGATCCTAATATCTGTAAATGAGGGAGAAGATCCTAATATCTACAAATGAGGGAGAATTTTAAGTATTCAGCTTGTGATGGTCCTGTAGCACTATGGGTTTTCTTGATTGTCCCTGGGTCCCTGCTTATTCTTGATTGATGCAACTATAATCTGAAGACAGAAAAAAAGAGTTCATGAATGAAAAATGGCTGGTTGAAACTGAATGAAAGAAAGAGATAGTCAGAAAAGTGAACAAGCTTAAAAATAGAATTAAGATCTCCTCTTAAGGAAGGCTTGTCATGTCTGATTTGTAAGTGCTGCAAAGCATGAGAATTGCTTTCACATTGAATAATCTGATAATATCTGTATTTTAATGTTACCTTACCTTCTAACTTGCTAGTAACCTTTGTTCTTCTTCTTCCTCAACTCACATTTACTGAGGAAGATCTTGCTTCTATTAATTTTAAGCTACATTTCTGCAAGTTACAGGAATCCAAATGAACTGAATGAAAAGTCTTCAGGCACTACAAGATGCTATTGCCCTCCTTACCTGGCTACTAATTCTAGATTTAAGATTGCATTCTAGCTACTTAACAAACATGTCTGACCTAAAGGTCTATATGCCAGTGTGGGGACCCTAGCATCAGGGATTCTGACTTGTGGAAATAAGCTGAAGCAGTTACTGAGGGAGCAGCTCTGGCTGAGACAGAATTTCGACAGTCTTCAGGTGAAATGGTAGGATCTTTCTCTTGAAAAGGCAAAATAAAATGACCCTTGTATCTAAGAAACTTTCAGTGACTAAAATACAACCCTGTCATTAGGCCAGTGTGAGTTTTGAGGGTTTTGTTTATTTTTTTCCATTTTCAATAAGATGTTTGGAATTAATGCTCTTTCTGATAAGGCTGCTGTTGGATTGCTGATAAAAAGTTGAAAAGAGAAAAGTTCATTTCTCTTTATTACATTAGGCTTCTTGGCAATTTGAAAGTCATGTAGTCTTTCTGTGAATTTTGCCAGTTTATGAAGTAATGAGAGTAGTACTGCTATATATCAGACCGAGAGGGCAAACATCTTAGGCTGTGATACACCTAGATAAAATAATGGTAGGGAAAATGCGCACACAAATTTGTATAGGTAGGTTATTCTGATCCTTAGGTGAAACCATAAGATAAAGCAGCAGCTTTCTCAAACTTCATATTATCTGATATTTTGTCAATGCTTCGCTTTCAGGAAAGTAAAATATTGCTAAAGCTACAGATTAGGCGTATAACCAACAATAAGCAAGTAGTCCAACTCTGATATTAAAAGCAAAACTGCAGATGTTGTGATGAGATGTCTGATCAGTCAGCCTCTGACATTGTCTCAGTATAAAGCAGTTTTTCCTGCATTTTCAATAACAATGTCATTTGTATTTGGCTGATTAACTTATCAGAGATTTCAGTGTGATCTCCTACTCGTTTTCCACAACAGTATTTTTCAAGTTATTTTGGCAGTTGAAGTTGGGACATAACAAGTAAGCATGTCAACAGTCTGTTTGTGGCAGATGACTTGAAGAACTTGAATGTGAGAACTGACTGACCTGGACTGCTAAACGTGTGCTCACTTTTTATTTCATTTTTATTTCCCTTTCTCTGCTGATGCTGAAATAATAGCATAATTCATTTTCAACAGGTTGACCCTACATGTGATGTACCTGATACACAAACACCTGACCCACCTATCATAGAGATTAGAACCTCTTCATCTTTGAGTACTCTGGTAAGTTGCTTTAAAAAAAAAAAAGATATATGAATTAAATATTTTTTTTAACAATTGTCAAGTGCTCAGAGCTCAATATCCTAAATTCTCAACTTAAGCTTTCTGTCACAGTTCTCAAGCCTAACCAGAAGATGGTGTAATAGCAAAGCTTTCATGCTATACTGTAATTTTACCCCTATATAAACAGAAATTTTATTTATAAGCCCATGCTAATTACATCTAAATATTAGTCTTAAAATTCGTGGTTTATTCTCAAACACTTTTTGTAACTCTGTCTTTATCTGCAAATAATGGGAAACCTAAAGAATAGCTGTCTCACTGATACAATTCCAGAAGTGCCGTTTTAGTTTTTTTCCTTTTAAGGCATTTAGTAGTTCTCTAGGAGGAAAAAAAAGTAAGACATTTGAAGACAAAATGATAGGATTAGAGCCCTCTAATGTTAGCTGTACGTATGACATTGGTATGGCACGTGGGAGGAAAGAAAGGCAATGTTTTAGCAGTGGTTTCGTAGGAGGAGAAATATGCTCTCCTGGTATGAAATCTAAAAGACATGCTGTTCTAGAATTAGGTTAAAATGAGAATTTTTCTTTTAGCTCTAAATCTGGATGTGTGAAGGTATAAACTGTATCTTGAGCAATTTTAGTTACCATAAAAAAGAGTTTGTGTGGTTGAAGGGTTAATACATATGAACAGGCAGCAGGTGTGGTTTCTGCTGTTCTGTTTTGTCATGAATGCTTTGTGAAAGGTGTGTTGTAAAGGTACTATATAAAATTCTTTAAGGTCATAATACAGAAGTTGATGACAAACCTTTAATTGAAAACAAATAAACATATAATAACTTGTATTTGAGAGGTGATAATTTCATGTATTTTAATGTTTAGCATTTGTGTTGTTGTGTTTTCACAATGGAAATAAGGTTCTTTAAGATAATGTATGTCAAAAGTAATTTGTAGACTTAAAGACATCTCGTAGGCTTGACTGGTAGTGGATGGTGGTGCATAAAATTTATTGACTACCTATCACTTTTAAATACGCTGTTCATTACTTACTGCTCATCACAGAATTCAAATGTATAGTTATACTGTAATTCTTTATTACATACCTATAAATCCATCAATCACTTAGTCTCCATTAATTCTTTTAGTATGAAAGCAATTTACAAAACTTTGCCCAGAACTCATTTCAGGAATACGTTGACCCAACAGATACATTGTTTTGGCTGCTGTCTATCTGGCTTTACAATCTTCATTATAAAAATGTTGCTTCAAGATGCATGCCTTTTGACTGTGTCAACAATCACTACCTTTTTTTTTTTTTCCGATATCTTAATCTACTGTTCATCATTGATTCTCACCTTTCTACATTTCAACATCACCCCTCTACATCTTCTTCCATCTAGAAACATTTCGGTATCCTTGTTACATGGACTGCAGCCTGAAAGACGACTGTCCTGTTCCACACTACTATTGACACAAATTCAGGAATCATTTGCATGTTTTCCTTGCAATTGTATCCTTCCTCTCCCACAGTCATTAACACTTTCTCCAACTTTGCCAATCTGTCTGGTCCTCCCTGTTTTCTAATGCCAACTCGTCTTTTAGTGTCATCTTTCTGTCCAGTGTCTGTCTACTGTATTACTAGTGTCTGCTGTTTGTGGAATAATCACCTGTTTCTTAATCAGACCAGCCACCTAGACCTCTGTGTCTTGTTTCTAAAGGATTCTGGATCTCAGTGACTTGGACCTTTTCATCTGAAGCTGGCTCAATTTTTCTAATATATGGAGGCCTCGTCTATAGATGCTTGATGTGTTCTTCATAAGAAATAAGGGGGAAGGTCAGATGCTGGATTTCTTCCAATCACACCATCACTGCCAGATTTCCTCTTGATACAGTTTGTCCTCACTTGAATTATACTGCTTTTGTGCATTATTTGTGTATTTTTTTTAATCCTTCTCTAACTTGAGGTTGCCAGCCTCTAGTTTAATTCACCATCTTCCCTAATTCATGCCTCTCTGATTCCAACCCCAATGGGTTGCTCTTTTTCTACTGATTATCAAAGACAATCGCTCTGCAGGGTTTTTTTTTCCAGCAAACGTGCCAAGACCCATTTTAAAGTTGTTGATGGTTTTTTGGTCCTAAAAGAACTGGTCTACTAAAAGAACACTGTTCAAATGACTAAAAGGCTTTGATCAGGTTGACAGGTTAATTTACAAATGTTCTGTCTATACCTACTTATTCTTTTTGAAGTGTTTTGCTCAATCTTAAAGAGTTCTTTTGCCCTTCTGATATTTGCAGTGAGAAAAATGCACTCTGCACTTAGGTATCTTTAGGGGTTCTTGTTCAATGTATTTATCACGCACGTAATGCAGCACAGTCTTAAAAATACATTGGCAAGTCTCTAGAGTACTGGAAATAGCTAATCCACATATTTAATTTTTCTACTGAAGAAGAGACAGACAGCCTTTCTTAGATCACAGTCTCAAAGTATTTAAAGACTCCTAGTTTCTTTGGAACAAGTAACAGCATTGAAGCTTTTGTAGGTTCTGTGTTGAGCTCCCTGAGATGTCTTCAGATGATTGGAAGTCTATGCAAAACCTTGCAATGTTTCATTGAATAGCTATCAAAATTTCTGACAGTAAGTGGGCAAATGTCCATAGGTGTCAATCTAGTCTCAATCCAGGAAATAAGAAAAAGTGCTCTTCTTATTGAGAATCTTTTCTTCAGCTGGAATTGTATCCTGTCGTACCGCTTTATGGGAAATATGCTATTACTGCCCTAAGATGACTTGTGACAGAGCACAACTTGTGATTTTTCTTCCCTTCTGTGAGCATTTGTTAATGAAAATGATAGAGTAGTATAGATTGAGAGGGATGCCTGGAGTCATTTCCTCTAACCTTTCCCCTTAAAGCAAGACCAACTTGGATCAAGTTCTTAAAAACTTGTCCAGTTCATATGTTAGTAGTGTGCAAGAATGGAGATTCCACCATCTTTCTGGGCAGCTTGATCTAGTGTTTGATTGATGACAATATTTTTTTTTCATAATATATAGCTAGAATATCCTATTTTCTGACATGTCTGTTACCTCCAATTCACAGTGGTCCTCTAATAAGTATCTGTGTCTGTCTTATTTCTATCCATCATTAGATATTTGGGATGGCAGCAAGATCTCCATGTATCCTTTCTTCCTTGAGGCTGAACAAACCTGGTTATCTGCCTCTGCTTGTATATCATGTGTTCCAGCCCCTTCACCATCTTGTTCACCCTCCACTGGACTTGCTCCAGGATGTCAAATGTCTATCTGGGATGAAGAAGACCAAAACAGGACACACAACTCCATACATTTAAGGTGCAGTGAAGCATCGCTGTCATCTATTCTTGACAATAGTCTGCCTGGAGAAGACTTGAAAAACAAGTATTTAAAAATTTAACACTCTTGATTCTTTATTATGAATTTAAAATATATGTTTAGATATTTTCTTAGCAGTCCATTTATATTTTTGAGCTGTAGCTGTAAGAAAAAATTACTGGTATTATCTCTTCCTCCCACTCCTCCTCCCCTTTTTAAGGAATTTTAATTTCTTGCTTCATCAAAACCAACAATTCATCACAGCTTCCTCACTTAAAATGTCTGCTTACATGTTTTTTTAAATTTAGTTGTATTTTCTAGCTTCAAAGATTAAGCTAAGATATGCAGATATGAATGTTCTGGTAGAGATTTTGCTAGAAAACAATTAAATTATTGAACTACCTGAATTGTAAACGGTTTATCTTTTCAGCTTGTGTTCTAGCTTAGTTCTAAGGCCAAATCTTTTCAAACATGATGAAAAAACCTTTTTTCATCTCAGATGGACACTGATGCAAATTCCTTTGTAAACTTAGTGGAGGGAATGTGGTCATTGTGTCAATGGAAAAATTTCAGTGTGATCTTCATATGGAGTTGCTTTCTTTTGGACTACAGTTACAACAACACTAAGAACCTCCTCTATATTATTATGGTTAGGAAATAGCTGTGAATTTGATGATTCATTTATTCACTTCTCCTGTGTATTACTGAAACCAGTGTAAAAATGAGCCATGTATTCTTAGCTAACTAGTATTTGTGCAATGCCCTGACTTTTCCAATGGTAAGAGTCTTTATATATGTTGCAGTTACTAGAAATTATGTGTATTCTAACCTTCTGCACTCTGAAAATGTTCACTGAATTGGAGTTAAGGGTGGGGGTGGTGTTTCTTTCTCCTTTCTGTTTCGCTGAAGACTGAAAGCATTACTGCCTCTCTCATACCCCTTCTTCTCTGTGTTTCAAGCAACTTAAGCTTAATTTCTGAACTATTGAAAAGGAAAAATTGGAAATTTTGTTTCCCTTTGGGACTGTTTCCTCCTGTTTCATCCTCTAATTTTAATTTTAGTCTTCAGGGAGTTTGGGTTTTTTCAATTCTGTAAGGCAATACTTTGGTAACCTCCAGTCCCTGATAAGCTGTTGGGAACAAGGGAAAGTTGACGGTGTCTCTGTAGTTTTTACTGTCAGCAGCAGGAAATCACTGTAGAGGCTCTTTAATGTTCCATCCCCTGACCTTGCTCATGTAAACAGGATTTGGAGGAAGCAAAGCAACGTACTGTAATCTGGAAGTCAGAAAGTCTGCACTGGCTGGGAGATGTTTGCTGTTCTTTCTCTTCCAGTGCTATTTAACACTGAAAACATGACATGCTTATTTTTTGTTTACAGTACAACTTCTACAAAGTTAAGACTGGATTAATTACTGAGTGAGGAAAGATAAGAATTGTTTCTGTTTGGATCAAAAAGAACATACTAAGTTTTAAAATAAAAGGTTTATCTGTACTGCATTTGTAGTAGGTGTCTTGATGCAAAAAGTAGAAGTATCTGTACTCTCCATTTGTCCTGTACACGTTGCTTTTGCAGTATGTATTTCAGGGTTTAGGGATTTTTTGACACACTTCTCTCTATGTTTATTTTAAATATAAAAAAAACCAAACCCCACAACCTAAAAGATACCCTCTATATTTAGAAAGATAGCAATTATGAATGCAAAATTGGCATCTATTCTTCCATTTCTGTATACATGAAGGCTTAGTTAACTATTCTGCCTCATGGAAACTTATTTTGAAAAGATCTTGGAGTAATGTCTCTTCTTTGCATGACTTATTACAACTCCAGAATCCTATAGGAGAGGATGACAATAGAAATTATATCTTAAATGCTATTTTTTAAAAGCTAAAAGCGCTGCATATTTTCCTTATTATGCAACGTCAAACTTATTCTGATTTACATCCTTTCCTGGCTTCAGACGTACATGGAAATAAACACCAACTGTCTTCAGTGAGGTTAAGGGGAGGGGAAAAGGAAGAAAGGAAATAATAGCAATTTTATACATAAATCGTCTCCTCTGGGGCCCAAGTCCAGTTCAGAAGGGAACAGCCAGTAGAACAAAACCCATATGTCACTTCACTGTGCAGAATAGTTGCCTTTACTGCTTGTTATAGTTCATCCAAAAGCCCAACAGCTTTCTGTAGTCGGTTGATATCAAGTTTTCTTGGGACCTCAAACATTTAGCCTTTCACTTAAACTCTGATCATTGCATGATATTCATACATTTTTCTCTACAAAAGAAAAATTCCAGCACTATTCTCTTTGAAAGGGAGACTGGAATCATTGTCATTGAAGAAAAAGAGAAATGTCCTTGGTTTTTTTCCTTGTCCAAAACTCAATTACCAATTAGAATGAGCTCTGCATTGAGGATTGATCCCAGCAGCAAAGGGGCTTCGATAAAAACTGACAGTTCCCAGCTTCTCCCATCACCTTACCTTCCTTGCTCCCAGACAGAGAAATAAGAAAGGCCACTCTCTTAATAGTTGTGGATTTTTTTCATTTACTGCCATTCGTCTGGTTACCAGTAAATCCGTATTTGAACAAACTGTCAACTCCCTGAACTCCCAGTCACAAACAAGAATGAAATTTGGAGAAATAAGATCTCTTCACACTATTTCCTAAGTTTTGAGGTCAAGTGGTCTGCACCTTCTCCATAGATTAGCATACCAGAAAACTCTCAAACCGGCTCTGAATCTTTCATGCTAAATCTTATACAAACCTAGAATAAATACTGTAAATAGAGGAACTCAGAAGTATTCAGTGCAACAGAATAAAAAGAATTGTGCTTTTGTGTCTTTGCAAATGAATCCTTCTCTCTGTCCCGTCTTGCTTTTAGACAGGCAATTTTTAGTGTCATCTTGGCTTACAGCACGCTCTAGACAGACCTTCCTACTCTTTGCGTGCTGTGCAGGTACAGTGTGTGGGGCTGGTGGACGAGGATAAGCTGCCCGCTCCCCACAACTGTGCAGCTGAACATACTCAGCTGCTCTCAGGGAAGAGAAGTCTCCCATTCCTCCCAAAGGTTACACCTAATCCATCTGGAACAACCACGAGGCAGTAGAGACAGGTTTTTCTGTTGCCCAGCGAATCGCCTTCCAAAGAAGGTATGGTGTATGTGAACAAAATGACTCATCTTCTGTCATGAGTGCCAAAAAGACGAAGGGTTTTGTATATTGAACAGTGAACTTCTAAACTTGCATTTTGAGCCACTGTAGAGGTGCAGGCATTTTTAAAAAGATTTGTTTACTTAATCTTAAAAGCAATGCTTTGATATCACTAGCATCAAGTAAAGCTTAAAGATCAAATACTTGAAGGTGAACTCAACATTCATAATAAAAGAGGAGTATGATCCAAATGGTTGTTGCATTTTGCAGTGACGCTATTCTAACACAGCATGTAATTGCTGGTTTACAAGAAGAGAGAAGGAAATACGTTGTGCCTCTACATAATTAACTAATAATACATGTCCTGATGTTCCTTAATAGGCTTCATTATATTCTCTGAGTGAACTGGAGCTTGAGAGAAAGTCAAGTTTTCATTGGAGACTGAATTCTGAATTTGGGCACTAGAGAGTGCAAGAATATTACCTATACTATTTTTAGCTTGCTTTCCTGAGGAAATGTGCCTTATGAGATTGTACTGTGTATTTGTATGTCACTGTTCTGTCTCCCTAATAATTTTAGAATCAAATAGTTGGTGGATTGTTTTTTTATTGAAGTTTGGAAATAATCAGAATAACATATTATCGCTGTAACTGAAGAAAAAGCCAGTGGAATGTGACACTGAATTCAGTGATACTGGAATGGGCATGGACTAGCTACTGGTGACCTGCCCTGTAACAATGTCACAGCACATATGGAGACAGCTTAAGTTGCTATAGAACACGAAGTTCAGGAGAGGGACCTAACAGGAAAAAACTACACAGATACACAGTTTTTGTGAGATAACGGCCTTTTTAGAGCTTGCAAAATTTTACTTCGTACAGGTTCTTACTCATGTCAACAGTGCAGTGCTTCAGGAATGATTTTCAGATTGATCCATGTCTGCGTATTGTTCCTTTAGTAAATTAGCACATTTCTGGGAACTAAAGGAATGGAAGTTCCAGGTATTATTTCTGTTTCGGTTTCCTGAGATACTTTACATGTACACTCTGACCTTGTCTGCTCTAGCAGTGTTCTCCTCCACTTCGACTGGAAATCTAAGCTGTATTCACAGTTCTCACAGCTGATTCTGCGGCATGCAGAAAATGCCCGACAGCTATCAGCCTACACATCCAATAACAACTGGTTCCTTCCTCTTCCTGGGGAAGAGTAACATCCTCTGAGAAGAATTGTCCCCTGAGGAATGCAGGAACAGAAACAAGCCTTTCACACAGGAAATTACTACTATAGCACTTGTAAAAAAGTGTTTCTGTCACTGGGATTGTCAGTCTGTAATGAGCTTCCTGCTGACCAAGATGATGATTTAGTACTGATCTAAATGCCATTTTTGAGTCATTCGGCTTAATGGAAGTTAATGAAATCATTCAGTAGCTCTGTTACCCTGTAAGCACCTGTTTTATTTTTTTTCATGCAGTAACACAAGTTAGGTTTGGAACTTCTTAGTGTTCATGGGACTTTAATGATTCCAAGATTGCACATTTTGTGTTACTAAGAAACAAGGTAATGATTAGTTTAGTTCGTAATGCATGACTCTTTTAGAGAAGGTTGCAAGGTTTTATTTTTCTTTATCTTAAGTTGCATAATGATGCTGAACTACAGATGAAGTATGTCAGAAAACAAGATATTAAAGCTAAACTACTGCCCTTGAATTATGCTTTGTTCTCTAAATGCTACTGGAGTCTAAGTTGAGCACAGCATGCTTGCAACTGTGTGGTAGAAATTTGACTATAAAATGAAATATATATATGAAACCCATATGCTATTCAAAATTGTTAATGCAAGTTTTTTACAAAAGCAAGCACTTTAATACTGCTTAAATATTTTCTTATTTTTTCCTAAATGACAATGCTTGAACAAGTGCTAGCAAATTCTGTTTATCACTTAGAGTACAGCAATATCTAAACCCAGAGGGTGCTCTCTGCCTAAAAACTTGAGTGTTTTCCAAGTATATCAGTTGTTCCAATACAACACATCTCTCTTTGAAGCCATGCTGCATTACTATCTAGTTTGCAGTAAGAAATGTAGTTACTTGCTTAATGTGAGATAATGGAAACACTGAGTCAGATTCAAAAATTACATAGGACTG
The DNA here is from genome assembly GCA_013396775.1 of Cephalopterus ornatus. NCBI lineage: Eukaryota > Metazoa > Chordata > Aves > Passeriformes > Cotingidae > Cephalopterus > Cephalopterus ornatus. The sequence continues at coordinate 99,456 of VZRE01000387.1, forward strand.
AGAGACTGAGACTTTTCAAATAAAATTCAGCAACAAGGGCAAAAATGTTCCTTCATCAGATAGGTGTTTGATATAGAAAAACTGTAGAAGTATCTTGGCTTGTATCTTCCACCAAAACACTTTTGGGGTCAGAAATTAAGTAGGACGGTGCTAAAGGGTGATTTCACAGTCATTTTAACTTAACAACTGTTTTTATTTGGTTCATTCCATCCAAGTCACTTCCCTGATGTGCTCAGCTATCTGAACACAAATACCCGCGCAAAGGAAATAATGAAAAAAAATTATTTAGAGATTAAGGAGAAGATTAGCATTGGCTGTAACCTGACTGAATTGGATGATGTCTGTGGAGCCCCATATCCAGTGTGATTGTGCTGTAACACATACAGGTGCGTTACAGGCGTGACACAGCTGAACATCATCTTTCTTAAGATGTAGTGGAAAAAATATGAATAAAGGAGGTGGTAGTAATGACTTCTTTTTGTTCAGGCAGTAGGTGTGTTGTATTCAGTTTTGGGTTTTTTCAGCCTAAGAGGATTCAGCTTTCTTTCTTCTATCTGCATGGCTGTCACCTAAACAGCAGGTATCAGAGGCAGAGGCTGAATGGAGGCAGCTCCATTCTTTTGCTTGAATTAGAAGCACTGTAAAGTAAAAGCTGAAAATATATGACATCAGAGGAAAGCAAGTTAGTGATTAGGGTCTTCTGGAAGAGACACTGGATTGTGTTGCCCTTATGCATTTTGCAATAAATGGGGAAAAAGAAAGAAGAGGAGCTCTCTGAGTTACAACACCAGTGAAGATACATGGCATTACTGTTCTGAAAAGTTGGTTGGTTGATTTGGATTTTATTCTTTTTTTCTCTGTATAGCCTCACAGTATGGTACTTTGGTTGTAGCAGTTTGGGTTGGTGTGAAGAAGGGAGGTAGGGATAGAGAGATGCTGTCTTCTAGCTGCATGGAGATTGTACTTGCTGAATGCCAAGATGCGAGTTCTGCACTGCATGTCAGATACCTCACCCACAGGCATTGTAGTGCAACTCCGAGTTAACTGTTGCATATTACTTGTAAAGGAAGACTTCTTTCTTGCCGCGGAGATTTAAAAGAATTACTTTGTCCTTAACCAATTCTTAGATAAACCAGTGTTCCTCACTGAAAAGATTACTCTTCCAAGATATGTTTCATTCTTATAGGTGTTTCCTCATTTCTTGGAGAATTTTTGGGACACGAATTCAGTGTCCGTACTTCCAATTTTGCTAGTGTAGTGGAACAGTTCAATGCTATTTGCTTAGTAGTTTCAGCTAGTTGCATGTAAGAAGATACTGTAATTCGTCACTCAATTACCTGATCGCATCAAAGTTTTATCATTTCGCTCAGTTATATGTTATGTAATTGTAGATATTTCCAACACTTCTGCTTTTTATAGCTTATTACTCTGTAGTGTCTTCTTTGATGTCTTGTATGTGTACATCAAGTTGCATTTTGACAGCTGAATGAAGTCAGATTGCCAAGTAACCCTGACTTTTAGTGGTTTCCAGGATGCCTTTTTGCGCCTTCTGTAAACTTGATTTTCCAGATTGCTGGTATGTTTTCTATGGGACTAAAACAAGACCAAATTTCAGTGGAATCACTAAAGCCAGCATTATTCTGCAGTAACTTTCGAATTTAACTGTTTTTGAAGAAACACTTGCTAGATATTGGACTTCATACTACATTACAACCTAAAATATGCTAACAAAATTGCATATTATGGATTTTAAAAAAAAGGTACTTTTATCAGGAACAGTTTGACTAAATATTTCGTTAGAGAGGTCTTCAGTTTGGCAGACCATTTCTTTTTATTTTTTCTCCTCGAACCATATGGACTTGTTTGATATTAGGCCTTAAATGCTTGCTATGTGTGTCCTAAATCAATTTTTCAGGTTTTTTTCCCCCGACACAGTTCTCAAGCTGACTATGACCTGTGACCACAAAATTATCCTGTTTATCCTTTCTGATTACCGGTGGAATTTCAGCTTTCCCGCTCCCCTGGTATTTTCTCCATTTTTACAGGATATATTAAAAATCAGTATCATGACCTGACTTGTTATTTCAAAGCCATTGAGTTCAAACTGCGTAATCCAGGATATAAAAGTATTTACATACAGTGTAAATTGTTTAACAGTATTTTTTGCTATGGTTGGAATAGAAAGTATTTTGCCAGAAATCCAATTACAGCATTTATTATCTTCTGAAATGGAAGATAAAAATACTTCATTAACCACTGTAAAAAAAAAATTATGCATAATTCTTTAATGTTTCTAGCTAATAAGTATGCATTGTCGGGGCTTCTTTTGTTTCTGATATTTGTAAAGTACAAATAATCCTTGACTATAGAAATTGTGTTTGCCTTGCTTCCTATAAATCTGTTTCATAGCTGAATGTAAAGTTATATTTGAAACTTTTCTCTTGCTTTGAAGTAATTATAAGTTTCTCTCATGCAACCTCTGGTCTCCAATAGCATGTAAACTTATGCCAGAGCCTTTCTCCCCATGACATTACTTACTGATTTCTCTCCTTTAGCCAGCAGTCTATTCTCAGGGACCTTATATGAAATCAGCTCCCTCTAGGATTTCTCTTCCTCCACCAGACCTTCTTATATCTGCAACAAGTTCAAAACCTAGAAGTGAGGTCCGGGGACAAGCAGACAGAGACGATAGCCCCAGCATTGTTTCCTTAGGAACAAAGCTAAAGCTAAAATGTCCTTTTTATTGCTTGTAATTCTAATGTCTGTAGAGTTTTTACTAAGAACTTCAATTATCCAAATCAGCTGTGTTTCATCACTTCTAATTTATGGTCATTTGTATTATTCTGCCTTTTACCGTTGTAAAAAGTGACAGTATATTTTATCTGTGAAGTCTCCAAATCCCCAACAGAAATTTGACATTTAGGACTGGAATGCCAGCTGTTGATCTGGGATTATAGTGCCAACTGCTTTCATTTTACTGTCGTTTTCACATGGAGTGCAGCACACAGTCAGGTTGTACATTCTTCCATATCCCGCTGAGTGTGGCATCTCCAGATCTGACTAGACCACTGCCTCTCACAGCTGATACTGTACAGTTGATCATCTGTCGTTTAGCTCTTCTATGCTGTTGCAAGCACAGAGTCAGCCTTAGTCAAATCACAGAATCATAGAATCCTAGAATCAGATGAGTTGGAAAGGACCTCTGAGATCATCAAGTTCAACCCTTGATCCACTACCACCACAGACTATGGCACTAAGTGTAATTGACAAAGGGCACGTAACAAAATGATGTTCTGTTTTCCATGTCTCTTAGCATAGTTGGGTTTATATTTCTTACCTGTACCCTAGCGGGTAGCACTTAACGCAGTGTTTCATTAAGGACTTCATTAAACTTTAGTGAAGTATTTATTGTTTATATCCGTAAATATCTTTCTTTCAATTCACTTATAACCCTTGTCCAACCCTAGCTCTTTAGAGAAAGCTCTATGCAACCAAGCTCTTTAGAGAAACGCACTTTTCTTTCAAACAAAGTGTCATGTGGGCATGAGCACAATGGAGCACAAGCACATTTTAAAATCTGAGCTGCCATTCTTAGCAGGAGTATCTTATCTGTAAGTGTTAAGCGCTTAGCTTGATTGATCTCTAGAAAATACTTAGTGTTGTCTATTATTATTATCAATTATTTTCCTTAAGATGCAGGGACATAGAAGAGTGGGAGTTGCCAGTGGTGCTGTATTTTCACTAGAGTATGAGAAATGATACATCCTCTTGTACCTTGCATGGACATGAAGTTCCACAGATTCTTGCTGTCACCAGGCTGCTGCAATAAAATAGCAAAGTAGTCTTCCTTTCAGAAGTTTTAAAAGATCATAATATTAACAGGAATAAGGGATGTTTTTCTAAAAACATAAAAGATGTAGGGAGACTGCAACTTTAATCATCATTACAAAGCAAGAGGACTTTAGTTTAAAATTCATGGTGAATTTTAAGAATCTTAAAATTTCTGTTCTGTTGCTCAGTAAAGCATCAGACCTCAATGCCAAAGAATGGCAAGCAGGAATAGAATAAAAGTTTCTTGTTTCTCTTTGTCCCAGTCTAACCAGAGGACTTTCCATTAGATGGACATGTGGTAGTTTATTGAGATACAGTGACATGAGCAAGTTCTACCCTTGTGCTTCAGCTCCAAGTTGTACATGTACCTGTGGCTTTCAGTCCTGTCTATGCAACACACTGATGCTCCTGGTTTGGTCTGCTGGTGTGATTAGTCACGTTAACAGATGTTCCTTGACACCAAAAAGAAATAGTTGGCGATGTAGATTCATTTGTTTTTTTGGTCAGGACTTTCATACAGCATTCATACATGAATATACTGAATTAATAGATGTATATAAAGACAATTGATACTGAATGTTGTTTTAGGTTGGGATGGTTTTGATCTGGATGTCACTGATAAAACAGAATTCCAAGCATGTTTTGTATGCTAGACCAACAGGAAGATAAGTTAAACAATGACTTAGTATATATACATATAATTGTGTTGTCATATGTTTCCCATTTTGAATATATGGAGAATACAAATGTTAATGTTTTGTGTGGCTGTTAAAAACAAACAAAAAATGCTGAACACACCACAAGTGCTAATAATGTAACAGCAAACATAATTAAATATGGAATGTATGCAGAAGAGTGACATGGGTGTTACATCTGGATGGGTGTATTACTAAAATAATGCACTGTGACCGGTGGAATTTAGTATTTATTTGAAAGTGGTAACCTCTTTATTTAGTGTTTTCCATTTATTTTCCTAATATATATATATATTTATATATATACACGCACAGAGTTTTTGAGTTTTTCATATAGGGAACAGAGCTGTAATTTATTACACACATAGAAAAAATTTAGATATATATAAAATACAAATAAAAAATAATATATAACCTGTTATGTATAGCCTTATATTCTAAGGAGATATTTCTTTGTGTATATATCCTTTTTTTACTGCCCTATGAGATTTTATGCTCTATTTTTTTAAAAGTCATAAATTACATATTATTTTCCACTTTTCTACATTAAATGGAGAGATGTGCCAGTCAACAGTGAGCCTTTTTTGCAGAACTTCTTCTGTGCAAAAGATGCTGCACCTTGCTGAATGAAGGAACAAGCATCCCTCTTGTTTATTTTGAGTTGTATATCTGCTTGTAGTACCTCAGCTTTTCTGGTCACATAAGTATCACTAAAGAGAATGGAACGTGTAAGTGGAGTTTTCTCTTATTTCAAGAAAGAGTGAAAAGGCATGACAGCAATTGGATCTGGAATGTGAAGTTGTGAATTGTTGTGGACACTAGACCAGGTTGTTTTCTTTCAGCTGTGTTCACCAACTACTGCTCTGCAGCTCAATGGAAAAGGAATTCTATAAGAATCATGAGGCAGGGCTTCCTCGAGTTGTTGGCCTTGTAAAACTTTGCTGCTAAGAGAGGCGGGTTTTTGTACTAGATTTCCCCCTCACCACCTCCTTTGGGTTGGCAGGAAGGAAAGCTGACTGCAAAATAGCCAGTTGTATCACATCACTAGCAATATGAAGATGTTCTCACATAAAAACCTAAGGAAGAAAGGGACTTTTTCCCAGCATAATTTGCAGAAATGAAGAACAAAGCCCAACATTTTAACTGTCTACTTCTGTTACTATCTATCTATCTATATTTATTTTAACAAAAGTCAGCAGGATTGTAGATGTGATCACTGTGATATTAAGAGCATCTGTTGATGCAGAAATGGGAAGGTTTTATCCTTTCACTTGGCTAGAACATAATCTATATAAACTAGGTTTTGTCTGTATTTGTGGGCATTAATCATTAAAATTTAAATAATAATAGAAGAAATTCACCATGGGAGATGTTGTCAGTTCCAAAATAAGAGCTTGTTCAATGAGAATGGTCTAGATGCAAATTCCTCCTCATCCCTGAGGATCAGATTCAGTGATCAAGACCTCTTCTAGTGGTGTGTTCCTATGAAATTTAAGAATACCAAATGTTCTTGAAATTGTAACTCTGAGTCAGCCACCATCCCTATCTTTCCTCCTGCCCTGACCACCCAAATTCAGTCAGAGCGGTGTTGCTATTTATCCCATGCTGACAGTTAGTCACCTCCACTGGCTTATTAATATTTGTCACTTGAGGTAAGAAGAAATGGGCTAAAACACAAATATCAAGTGTCAAACAGGGAGAATATAAATCTTTAGATTCTAGTAACTTGAGCAATGAAACCCACTCTCTCAGCTAATCACAGAGATTTTTAGGTGTTTTTTGGGTTTTTTTTAATATAATTCTGATGTTAATGGACTAGCAGAGTTACAGATCATATTCCTAAATCAGTAAGATGTTTATTTTGGTTTCCTCAAAGTTCCAACTGTCACAGCCGAACAGGGGGAGAAAATTATGAACCATTTCAAAATAAAGCTATTATTGGTAACCTTAATGCTTTAACTGTAATTTTTATCGTTGTTGAATTCCTTTTTTAATATGGCCAAGCAGAACCTATCAGTTTTATGTGCCAACACATTTAGCATTTTAGTTGGTGCTGAACAATGTGTGTATTTTGACTGAAGTTTGTAATAGAATGCTAATTAAAATAGATTATTTTTCAAGAGTGTAACAGGCATATCACACCATTCTGAAGTTAACATTTCTTGGATATTTGTATGCAATTCTCAAATTTCTCAGTTTCTTCAGTTCCCTAATTTGATTCCTATCACAGTAAATGGTGAAACTCAACTGACTTAAGTACAAAGTTATGCTGGTGCTATTAAAGCAATTTTAAAAAATCCCAGCTCTGAACTAAGCTCAGCAGCACTAAGTATCGTTTTCACCTGGACAAACTGGACAGCTTGTCCAAACCTTCAGCATATTACTAATGCTGAGCACTGAAATAGCTTAGTGTAGACTTTTGCTACTTTCTCTAGGTATTATATGAAGCCTAATAAAAGCACATAAATTTGACTTTTCAGTGAAAATATCGAAGCTTCATTTTATCCTTTGGCAGTTTTTTGTGACACTATTATTAAAGTATTTGATGTCCTCTTCAAACCTTCATCATCCATTATAGGTGTAACACTTTATTAGCAAAAGCCTTGGTCAAATGCTGAGTGTCTCCTTTATTACATAGAGTACTCTATTAAATACTATTACGTAGTAAAATATTTTGTTCATGGCTCGAATCACAGGATTTCAGTTCCAAGCTGTGAAATATTGGGCTTTCTTTTTTTCTTTCCCTGATAGTAGCATCTATCTCTTTGGCAAAGTCTTCAAGCTATTGTGCTGGTGTTGAATTTAACTTTGGTCTCCAATACGCTGGATTGCTGACTTAATTTCTAATACTTTTTATTCTTTGGTATTTTCTTGTAAATAATTTGGATTGGAGGAGATTGTTTGCTCCATAGAAGCAAAAGGAGTAAAAAGCCAGTGGTATTGTTACTAGGATAGCTACCTGGTCAAGTGGTATACACACCTGTTGTTAGCCCTGCTCTGAAGGGAAGTTAAAGCTCACAGCATCCCCTAGCAGGAGGCAATCTAGGTTTGACTATGAAATAAAGTTTTGTAATGTTGGTATGAAGTACCAAAAAAAGAAAATTCATGCTACAGCCCTGACATTGTTATCCTGACAGAAGCCATTGGTACAGGCACAGCTGTGCTGGCAGAAGGGAGTTTCTGTTAGTTTTGCCTGTGACTTTGGAAGTAAATTGTGTATAGGTGTGTATAAGAGTATATAGTTATGGATGGGCTGGCTAACAGCTCCTGTGTGCTCCCTCTGCAGCAGGGGCTCTGCTAATGTAGGACCTGTCAGTGCATGGAGGGAGGCTCTACAGCACAGGCAGCTCTGGGCTGAGTCTACCATGCTTCAGCCTCCCACCCTTGTGCAGCACCAGACTCCTGGTCTGTGCAGACTGGAGTGCAGGGACTGCAGCCCTTCTCAGCTTTCTGCATGGCTTGGGAGAACATTACTCACATTGTTCAGTTCTTTTTGTCCTGGCAAGAGTCTTGTCTCTTCAGGATTTTGTCCTCTAATTTTTTGTTCATCCTTATTGAGAAAGTGGAGTTTAAGACAGAAGTAGGTTTTTTTAGCTGTTATAATTTATATACAGAATAAGTTTTTCAAGATTAGTTTTGCCCCAGCAGATTAACTGTAGGACACTTATCTAGGAGAAATGAATTGTATATTGTAAAGTATAAGATTTTGTTTTATTTTTTTCTTAGGAGTAAACATACCTTCAAGAATGAGAAATTCCTCTGGGTTTGTTGAACTTTATTGTAAATTCATTTGGAGTATGGATATACTAGGTGACTTTGCCAAGTGTTTGAATGAGATAGATGAAGAGCTGTCCTTTATATATAATTTAAGACTCTGTACAATAAATTGTGTTTTTACCAGGTGTTGTTTCTTTGTAAAGTTCAGTTAGATTTATTTAGCTAGCTATTGGTCTAAAGATATTAGTCAGCTTCTTGAGTGGGGGAAGAGGACAGAAAGGACTTATGAGTAAGCAGTTCAGAAGAATGGCTGTCATTTCTCTGAGTAGATATGTTCCTGGTGAGGATGCTGTACTCTCCTTCACACTCTCAAGTTAACCCTGCCTCCTTCCCCCCATGTAGTTGATGCCCTCTGTGAACCTCCACAATCTGCTACTTGAAGTATAGGGAGTTTGCCAACATGCTGGAAAAGTCCTAGGGTTTCTTTTCTTATTATTTCTGTTTCTATTCATTAACATTTGTAATATCAAATATAGCAAAATATTCTATTTATAGTAGTAGAAAGGAGGCCTTGTCCACATAGGGTTATTAATTTTCTGTCATTACTTCATTTCTAGTAAGTGTTTCATTATGTTTCCAGTTTCTGTTACAAGTATTCCTCCTGCCCTCCTTTAGCTTTTCCCTGTCCTAGAATGGGTAAGAGGTTCAAGCAGAGTGTGTAATATAATTTTTTTATTAGGACTCTATGTGGGTAAAAAGAAGCCATCACTTGAAACTTTTGCATTGATTTCAGCTATAAGATATTCCTTTGGGTATGTACACATGCAGTCCAAAGTAATTTGCCTAAATTAAAACTGGCTACTTTATTTTGTAATTGTAAGTAGTGGAAATGCTTCTGTAGTTTCGTGTTATCTGTCCTTTGCTTTGCAAAGGTTCTTGCTGAAGCCAAAGGTATACTGAAAGTAATTTATTACCTTCCTTTGCTTTTTTTCCATAGGCTATATTGCTATTTTTTAGTGCAAGAAATTTTATAATTTACGAAAGTGTTTGAATATGGTCTTCCTGAACTGTTATTTTAGAATTGACTTCCTGGCAGGATATTCTTGCCTTTGGCAATTGAACCTCCAATGATTTCTGTCTAGTTTATATTGTATGTTGGGTCTTTTGTTTGTTTGTTTGTTTGGGTTCTGTTTTGTTTTTAATTATTAATTATTAATTTTTCAGCATTATTGCTTGTTTTGTGGGGGGAAATCTTTAGTTTTTTCTAAAAGCTTGAACTGATGCAAGGAAGTATTGTTGTTAGAAATTAACATCAGTGAGCAAACTAAAAAGAGAAAACTACCTGATTTTAAGTAAAGCTTATTACTGATGATCTGAGACTTTAGCAAAAAAATTCAGAAATATTATTTATTTCTGACTATGCACTCAAATATTTGTGGACTTCTATGAGTTTTCATTAGGGAAATAGAAATATTTTCCATATTTCTTGGAGCAAACAAGGCTTATTTTTGGCTCTTTTTCTGTGCTTTCTTGAAATTAATTGAACATGGAGAAAATATTTTCATCCCGTACTAGATTCTGTATATGTGGAATTGCAAAATACTAAGTGCATTGAATGTACTCTGTTTTACAGTGTTTTCTCAGACCTTGAGCAGCACTCTGGGAAAAAGCTGACATAAGAAAATCACGTAGCCAGTTTCTCATTATGCATGTGAAAGAACTGTTCTAAAGTATGATATAATTTCTTTGCATAGAACTATCTATTTGGGATATTTTGAGATGTGCCTGTGAGCAGAAAAGTCTATTATTTCATGCCATCACAGCAATGTTAAATTTAATATAGAAATCCTGATAGAAATAAATAAATAAAGCTGATTAATCAGACCATAACTGTAAGTGTATCAGGATTTCAGTCAATTTTGTACAGATAAAAATATAAAAAAACCCACCAAAGTTAGCAACTAGTTTTCATTGTGTTTACTGGCCTTCTGGCCTCTATAAAATCAGTTAGTGTCAGGCTGAATTTGTTGTTTCCAAGACTTGAAGTGCTATTCCATTTTAGGTGAAAATGCCTGGTTTGCTAAAGATTACAGTCTGATAGTCTGGCTTGGTTTGTCGGCTCTGAGTTTGTATCCTGTTACCACTAGTGGTGGTCAGGTTCTAAACTGAAGGGTGTGCTACCTTCAGTGGTGCCTCATGGTATTTCCGAGTCAGATTGGATGTGATGCACTTACATTAAGTGCTTTAAATTTTTGGGTTTAGCTTAGGCATTCTTTTTAGGGCTGGAGAAGGCCTCAAGTGCATAAGATGACATGAAAGACTTTTAATAAAGTGCAAAATTCCATGCTACAAGTTCTGAAAGAGGACTGCTCAAGCTAGAAATGCTTAGTAGAACTTTGTTTAAGATGCACCAAGTAGTTTATCTGTATTTTACTGCTTGAATGCAAAACCTCAATAAAAGTTTGCAAATAAATGATACCAGAACTACCTTATGAGATAGCAGGGGCAGAAAGCCACAGTTGGCACATGGCAGGTTGTTGCTGTGCTGATTCATGTGCATGCAAGAGGAGAGGAAATGAAGAGTGCTGTCATCAGCTGAAACTACAGGGAAGTTTTCTTCAGTAGGAACTGATAAAACAAAAAGCGGTTTAACATACTTAGTGTTAGCCTAATAGACCAGAGAGCTCTGTTTTATGTGAGCCACTCATTGACTGAAAAAAAAAATCATTTCAAAGCAACAGAAGTGATCTGTGAATAATTATGGCCTTCAAGAACAACAACAAAACAAACAAACAAACAAAACCAGAGAAAAAAACAAATCCCGAACAGTTAAATTTAGCATATCCACAGTGAACCATTTTTGTTGGAGGGTAGGTTCACAAGAGGAGGAAAAAAGCAGTGATAATGGTAGTACTATTAGTTCTGAGAAACTTCCCATGATTTCAAATAACCAAAAGACACAGGAAATCAAGGTCTGATAAGGTGGAAGTCTACTCTGTTATGCCTTTGCTCTTCGGTCTGTTTGAGCTTCATGCCCTACTTATGACTAATTGTTTGTAGTTGTTTTAATCACAATATCAGAAATGTTTCAGTATTAGTAGACACATGTACCATGTGTTCAAAATTTAAATGATTATTTTTAAAAAGTAGACCATGCCAATTTTTGTGATTCATTTGAAAGCTTACCAATGTCACTTTTTCATATAAGCCCATCTTAATTATGAGATCATTTAGATATGCATTTGGAAGCTGTTGTCTGTATTTTCCAAGTTTGTAGCTCTTAGAAGATTGAAGACTGTTGATACCCAATTGAGTGACAGAGATTTGTATTTTTTTTCTTTTTTTTTTTTCCCTTGAGGGAATTTTTTATCTCTATAAATAAAACTGCTCAGGCATCTTTATATATATGGATGCAATTTACTCAGATTCTATTCTTAACTATCATCTAGCAAGGAGAGACTGGGATGCAGTGTTTGTTTCTATCTGCTCTGTGAATGTTTCATGGGAAAACATTTGGGAACAGGCAGAGGTGATAAGGTTATGTGTAAGGATTTTTCACAAATTGATCAAGTACCACCCACAGAGTTTTGGCTATTTTGCTTGACAGAAAACAAAGATGAGCAATTATGGCTTGCTGTTTGTGGCATCATTTATAAGCTAAATTTAATTTTCTGCTGAACATCCACTGGTAATGTCATGGTAATGACTTCCTATTGATTTATTAAATCTGTTCCTTCCCCTTCTTACTTGTAACTTGCATGAGGTTGCCCAAATGTGAGTTCATGTTATTACTAATGGGCTGTAAATGGAAACACTGTGCACATTTTAATTTTCTTCTTAACTTTGCTCAGAAGTGACAATTTAAAATGGATTGCCTTATAAAAATTTATTCTCTCAAAATAAGCTATAGTTCTGATGTCTCTCAGAATAGTTTGGGTTTTTTTTGAATTATGAGACATTCTTACTACGTTGCTGGCAACATATAGAATTGTTGTTTATGAATTGTATTCAAAATATTTGAAGTACTTTAGAAAGGGGGTAATTTGAAGGAAAGGCAACATTTAGTTCTTGAAATACTTCATGTGAAATAGTCTGTGGATAGAAAAACTTTCTATAAAAAGGACTTTTTAAAAATAAAATATTATGCTGAATAAAAGTGTTGGACATGAACTGATTGCTGTCCAAAGGTAAAGGAAATCTGTTTGGACACAAGTTAGATAAGTTGAAAATTTGAAATGGTCTCATTTCATTTCCCTCTTACAAACTTTCAAAGTTCAGGATTCAGTTCAGTTCATTATTTGCTTGTCTGTGTTTGATACTTCGAGTTTTGACAAACATCAAGGTCTTTGCCTTACTTCTGTAAGTATGTTCATGTTGCATGCTGCTCATAAGTCTTTGAGAATGTAACAGAAGAATCTCAAGAAGACTTTTGCAAGAAGACTTTTCTGCTACTCTGACTTGCAATGTTGGTGGCAGTTTACCAAGATACAATGCATTTTTTCACAACCTGTTTGTCCAATGCATTGAAATTTGGATCAATTTTACTGTAAGAAAAAAGTATTTGGTGAGATTTTTACTAGCTTAGCATTTACTCTGTTCACTAAATTGACAGCTTCCTTGAGCGGAAGAATCTATTTAGGTTGGGTTTAAGAGCAAAATTTTGTAATCACTTTGTGGGAGCCTAAGCTGAAATCTCTATTTTCAGTATGAAGTGCAGCAATGTTGTTTGAAAAGAAACTGAGAAAGACCAACCTCAAAGTAGAACTGTTTTAGAACTTGGCAATGTCTAATAACCTCAGATTGTTTTCCTCTCCTGCTCCATTCATTTAAATTAATTTTAAATCATAATACTTCAAATATCAACAATTTTGAAATTTGTGTCATTGAATGTTAAATCTATTTTTATTAATTTTGAGTGCTCGAAGATTAATAGATTATCCTTTGTACACTGAATTTGCAAAGCACAATGCCTTTAAGCAAAGTCAGAGACTATCAGTTGATGTTTGTAGTTACATCTGTTTTGACTGTGTTAATTAATTACTTGTACCATTCAAAGGCAAGAAAATGAATGTACTTCCCAAAACATTACTATAAGTAGCTTTGTTAACATTAGACAAAGGATACTAGGTTTATTTACAATGCGCTTATTGACGTTGGTGTCTGGGAAGAGCTGGGTTCCAACCTGGATCTTACTCACACAACACAGGAGCTAAAGCAAAATAAAATTAAATGGGAAATTCTTTCTCTGCCTACCTTGTCCAAAAATCAAGCCATTTGTTTTCTCTCTCATTTTGTGCTAGTAAGTGACTCCTTCACACTATACAAGTCTTTGGAGTAATTTGAAGTTGACATAACAAAATTTTTCATATTGAGAAGAAAATTGAATTCTCGGTACTGGAGAGAAAGATGTAACTAAACCATCTAGTTAGGAGTGGGAAACTTCTGGTTTCATATCCTTTCTCCTATGGAGTTTTTATTTATTTTATCCCCATATATATATAAAATATGAAGCCTCTCACAAAAGCAGGACTTACTTGCTCCTGACTGAGCATCCTAACCATTGAACTAAAGCTTTCTGTTGACCAGTGACAAAACTTGAACAGCATGGCTGGAGAGAGTACCCTTTCTTCCACAGTTTCATGCCTTTATAGGCAACAACAGCCTGGCTGACAAGGCATTGCTCTATGAGTCATGAGTTTAAGCTGACTTGGACTAAGAAGGCCGGTTCTCTGTAGTCCAATGCAAGTGTTATAACCATTAGGGAATTTTGTAGAACAGCCTTGGATGTTTAATGTTTCAAATCTGTAGTTTGGTGTCTAGCATGCTTTTTTATTTTTTGATGCAACCTGGCATCAGTACACATCACTGATGTATTTTAGTATTAGATGCATCAGCCATTTATTATTTGACATGCCTAGTTCATTTGCCTAAGTCAGTTACCAAACACAGAAAGCAGAGCTGAAAGGAAACTGGAGGTATCTTCTTGTCAATTTGTCTGTTTCTTTCTTCATAATGAAATCAATGAAAGTGATACCAGAAAATACCATGGTACTATCAAACCTTGAGGAGGGTTCCATGTGGTTTTGCAGCATTGTAAGTTAAGGTCTGAAGTATATGCAGGGGGATGTCCCCCTGTTCCTATGAATCCTATGCTCTACATTTCATGGGTTCTTCCTGGGCTTGAGACGTGCAGTGGAACTTTTAACCCAGAATGGGTGGTAAGACTTTCTTCTTTGCCCTCTTACCTCACCACAGTCTCTGCTTTCAGCCATTCCCCACCCTAGACCCATGGTCTTCTACTGACTCTGTGTGGCATTTTTGGTTTGCTCCTGTGCTCTGCAAGTAAAATAAAAAGCCATTCCAGGTAGATGGTGGGCACAGCTTGTCTCTTGCTTTGCTTTCTCTCATTGACATTGTTATGATCAGGTTCTTATTAGAGAGGTGTCTCTGCCCAAATTAAGGTGCAAACAAGACCATATGCTGGAGTCAATAGTACAGATTTTATTTAGCACAGTAAATGTGAGGTAAAGAGAGATGGAAAGAGATGAAAACAGAGAGTGGGGGGAGAGAAAGAGAGTGACAGAGAGACAGATTAAGTAGAAAAAATATCACAACTCCATGGATTCTGATGGTCCCATTGATCCTCCTGTTGTCTCCCTGGTGGTGAGAGTTCCAGTCTTGTCAAAGTGATGGTTGCAGTCTGGATCTGTCCAGGGAAACCAAGGGTGGTGAGAGAAGAAGCATTTAAAAGGTTTATTTTGTAAATGTGAATATTTGTAATATAATTAGAAATAAATATTAACTAGCTTAATTTACTTTAGTGTAAAAATAAACTAAAATTATCTCAAGGTAGAAGAAGTTTTTGAAGAAATCTCAAAAAGTTATTAATAAATCAGGTAAAGTTGTTGTGAGAGAGCTTCTAATGAATTAGTGATGATTTAACCTTTCATGACTCAAAAATGCCATTAAGAACTTTAAGGCACAGACAAAACCAAAGTGATTGGAAAGATCATGCTCTGTCACCCTGGAGCAATGTTTATCATCAAAGTTATTTCACTCAGCTTTACATTGTGTGGGTCTTTTCTGTTGTTTCCTTCTCCCGTTTTCTGAACAAATCAGTTTCTCAAAAAGTAATGTCACTGAATAAACAACTAAAAACTACTTTTTGTGCTGAAATAAGAGGTTAATTCGTACTAAACAAAGGTTTCATACTATGAAGTTGGAAGGAACCCTTGTGATCTTCTGGTCACATACAGATTTTTCATCCATATGACTGCTCTGAGTAAATTCCTTTGTCAACTTGAGCTATCTTTTTGAAGAAGACACCCCTCAGCAGTTGTATTAATTTGAGCTTTAAATTAAGCTCTGGTGGTACAGCATGTAGCTCCTCAGTCATATGTACCTGAAACATGTACCTAAAGACTGCTGAAATTTCCCTTGAATTGAGGTGTTTTAAATTGGACCTGATACAAAAAGCAAATCTGAAGGCCCTTGTGTGTGTGCATATATGTGTAAATAGATGTTTGGTTTTTTTAAATTAAAAGCCAGACTTTTCTACCTGTCTTAATGGATGGTTCTACTTAAATGAGGACAAAGCCAACTGAATCTTCAAATGGTGTTTCTGTATTAAAGGGTGATAGCAAAACTGAAGAGCTGCGCCGGCCTCCTGCTTCAGTCTTGGCAAAAAGTTCAAAAAGGAAATCAGAGAATGAGAGCAGATCAGCTGTGCATAATGAGGACAAGCAAACAGGCATCTCCCCCTCCCTGGACAGTGCTTTGGAGCACATTGTGGGACAGCTGGATGTGTTAACTCTGGTAAGTATGCAGTAACAGATAACACTTGCAGTGGAAAATGACAATGCTGTCAATGGGCAAAAAAACCCAGGAACCATGTTAATAAATCAGAACGTTAAAGACTATGGGGTTATTTTGAATAGTTGTATAGTCAAGTGACTGGTTTGGTGTTTTCCTTTCAGCAAATATTGATTGCATGCATTATGTTTGCTAAAGTGAAAGCTTCCTGATACATAATCATAAAGATTGTTGCACTTTTAACTCTAGAGGGAGAGAATCCCTGTTTTTCAGTAGTGAAATCTAGCGTAGATTTGTCAGAAGCTAGTTGTTTAGCAGACATTGTCAGATTCCAACTTGAACAATCATATACTAGCAGGGGATGAACAAAGTAAATTACCAATGTACCATTAAATCCCTTTTCAAACTTAGTGCTCAAGGTGTTGGCTTAGGTAGGAATCTAAGCAGTGGAATAATTCCTAGTGTCAGTGAAACTGCACAAATACTAGTCTCAGTGACTCTGAGTCACTTGTTTGCAAATGCTCAATACTTTTTAGTAATAACAGATTTAGTCAGCCCATGTTTTAAGATACAACTCTGTAGTCTGTAATTTATTAACATTAAGACAAATCAAAAGGGAACAGCTAAGGGGGTTTTTTTGTTCTGTGTTCTTTTGCAATACGTATGTTAATTGAAGAAATAGGTTTTTTGAAGTATGGAGTCAAGTCATCAGTTGAAAATTATTTGTGTGGTAAGTTGGATTAAAAAGAAACTGCCAGTCCGGGTCCAAAAAACTACCTGTTCTTATGAAGATAGTCTCTTAGAGAATGCCTTTTAATAGTATATTTTTTTCTCACTTCCTTTTTTTTGGGGATGCCTTAAAAGTTTCTATTAGGTTTTTGAAAAGTATCATTTGAGGTCACCAGTGATGACTGTTTGTCTACTGATATATGGATGCAACTTTTACACAGTATTTCATAATAATTTATATTATGCATGTATGTATTTCTCTCTCTCTCAGAGAGAAAATATTTTGTGAAAACAATTAGAAACTTTTAGACAGTCTCCATGGATACCAAGCCATAATTTTTAAATACAGTTATAAATAGTGGAATAGCTAAGGAGAAGCCATCTTACAATTTTTTTTCCCTACTGAGTTAAAATTACTTATATTATTATGTTACACACTTTTATAATACTGTGTGAGTAATATAAAACCAGTTGAAATTACTGTTCTCTTCATGCAGACAGTTTCAGTCTTGGAACACCGTCTGACTTCAGCTGAAGATAAATTGAAAGAATGCTTAGAAGATCAGCAAGTATTGCTTCAGGGAAGACAGGACAAATAAAAGCTGAAAATTAACTATATTGGTGAATATGTTTCTGCATTGGATTTTGCTATAAGCAAAAACATCAAATCAATGTAATAAAGACTGAAGAAATTAAAAAAAGAAAATTTAAACAGTGGTGGCAAGCAGATATTCTGGTTATATATTTAATGAAGTGTAGCACAATCAGAATGTAGTATTTTCTAAAATCATTTGCATTGACTGTTACAGGACTCTTATTTCAACCTGACGAGATCTTTGAATATAACTAAGCCACTAACTACATATTTTTAGATGAATAGCAGTTATTATGGAAGTCCACTATGCAGATTTTTAAACTCAGGCAAGGATTGCGAAAATAATGTTCTTTGTGCTAAGGCAACATTACTCAAACACCTAAATTAAATAAGACCTAATTCCAAAAATGCCGGAGGTTTTCTTTGTCCCATTTCATACTCTCAACAATTTAACCAAAAAATAGCAAGTTATTCTATATCTTCTAAACATTTTAGTAATGATTGCAGGAAGAGGTAGTATGAAAACTTATAGTCACAAATATGAAAATTGAGTCACACTTGGAAGCATCTGTGTGAATTCAGCTGCAAGACTGATGCATTTGAGCCCTTCTGCTTATCTCATTCCCATCAAAATTCATTTTTCATATTTAGAAAAATCAAATTCATACTTCTGAAGAATATATTTGAATCAAACACAAAATCATAAAAAATCTAGGTCATAAATACAAAAGATTCTTGCCCTACAAGAAAGTCCAAAAATGCTCAAGCTTTGCATGCTGTGAGTGTCCCCCATCAGGTAATGCATTATGAATGCAGACATAAGTCAGAAAAGACTTTGCAGTGTATGTTGATTTGGGTTTTATTTTTAATAAAAATGAAATTCTTAGATAATTTTAGGTTTATTTTTTAATGGAAAACATCTATTTTCCTTATGTCTATGTATTATTTTTTTAAATGGCAATTGCAGAACACCTGTTGTAAATTCACAGTCAAAACTAGGTAGTCATCCAATTTCTGCAACTTCACATGTATGTTGAAAAATAGGACAGTTTAAAAGGGGGGAGTATTTTAATCCAATTCTGCAACTGACTGTATATAGATAAAGCTCATTTCCCAGGCTGAACCTCATTAGCATCAGTGGAGTTCAGCTTAGGTACAACAGCTCACTGTGCAAATACTATTGCAGTTGAAGCCACAGAAATGTGCAGTCAATTTTTCTTGTATAGCTTTTCATTTTTTTTCTTAGTAACCACCCTCAGCCAGACATCACCTCACTTTCTTGGTAAACTCTGAATTTTACCAACAGGCACTACATATTTTCAGCTCAGTCATAAGTACTACTGTTTATGGCAAACAAGCAGTCTCTTATAAAAATTTTGGATGCAATTATTTTTATGCAGCATCCTAGCCACAGATTTTTTGTGAAAGAATGCTCTTATATCTTTCAGCCTGACCTTTGATTATGCAGTTGTTTATAATACTGTATAACACACAGTTATGTAAATGCTGTCTTTTAGATCAAATGTACTTTGCATTTTGCATTTGCAAATACTCTTGTGGTCTTTTCCTGTTCTTGTCTCCATTAGAAGACACTAAACCATGTAGCTGTTAAAATTTTTTGCCTGTTTCTTTTTCTCTCTTAGTGGACTATATATATGTTTTAAATCTGCAGGGGATTTTGTAAAGCTTTTTCAGGATTATTTATCAACAAGATTTGGATATTTGTTTTACTTCTGTATCTTTTAATAAAATCTCTGCTGAGATTTTCCTTTCTGCCTTAGCTCCTGTCACTGTTCCTTCTTCCTTTTCAGTACCCATTATCTGGAGCATTTACTACTTAATCCAGTTTATTCCTCTGCTGTCTATGAATCTGGTGAACTAACAGTTCGAAATTAAGACATATTCTTGTCATTCTGTTGGACTGTCTGTTGATATTGGAACTCGACATGCATGACACTTGTGATGTCTGTATAACTAGTCATGGTTGGTTGAGAACAGGACAGATATATTTTCCTCAAGTTGTGATGGCTCTCCTAAAACACAGCAACAAACAGCAAACATGACATTTCTTTTAAAGAAACCTGATGTGGGCTAGTTGTCTTGTTCTCTTTAGCCGTATAATTTCAAATAA
The DNA here is from genome assembly GCA_013396775.1 of Cephalopterus ornatus. Taxonomy (NCBI): domain Eukaryota; kingdom Metazoa; phylum Chordata; class Aves; order Passeriformes; family Cotingidae; genus Cephalopterus; species Cephalopterus ornatus. The sequence goes on from VZRE01000387.1 coordinate 118,966, forward strand.
AGTTACGGAATAGAAAAACTTCCTTTAAAAGCACCTGAAGAGGCTGGTTGAACTCTCAGAAGCATTTACTCTGGGGTTTGTACTCTGTCAAATAACTGGTGACTTGACTAATTTGAATTATAAAACTAGAGGAAAATGACTGCTATTTAGCCTTAGTTGTTCTTTTGCACCATGGGGAAAAATAATTTCATAGGTCTGTAAATTATGAAAATTATATATGTATATTGTATAGATACCAATACACTGTGTCGTGTCTATATCTGCAGTGAAGTACTGAGAACCCATGTGTATTCTAAACAAGCTGAACCATGTACCTGATGTAGTACAGCTTTCCTGAAACTTAAATTATCCCTCTGATAGTGAATGTAAATAGGCCACTCTGTTGGAGAAAGACTGCTTCAAGCATTCAGGCCAGCTACTGCAGAAATGGCTCAATTACTTATTAAAAAGAATAACCACCCATGTGTGAATGACACAGAGTAGATCCTCAAGGTTTGTGTCGTGAGAGAGAGAAGGTGGCAGCAGGAATAACCTCTCCTGCCGTCGTTGCTGGGAGACTGTCTCTGGAGGAACCCAACTTCAAATTCCTTTAGCGTCAAGGCACTATGCAGTAACTCAGCAACTCTTTGCAGTGTACTTCTGCAGACATTTTGAACTAAAAATGCTCTTCCAAATTGAAAGAAATTACGCCAGTTATTACCATGTCTTAAATTTTATTTGTAATTCTCATCAAGGTGTAGTGGAATTTAATGGAATTTTTATCTTGGGTATTGCATAAATTATGATGTTGAGGCAATATAGTTATTTTCTGTTTTTCATTTTGGATGACAATAGGTATTTCCTTTGTGAGCATTTAGAGGTTCCTAAGTATCACTGTGGGGGTGAACACCAAATGGCAAAATGTTGCAATGCTGTACCTTAAGGCACTTCATTTTTTCTTTTGATCTGAATATAGTTTCTCAAATATTAGGTCAAAATCAGATGGAGACATCCGTTATGCCAATAATCCATTGTGCTTTATGGACCAACCTGACAACTCAAACAATATTCTGGGTTTTCTTTATTATTATTTTTTTGAAGATTGTTTCATTTCTTGATTGGTTTTATTTTTCTTTTTTTTTTTTTAAACACACCACTACATTCTCCACAAATCTTCACTATTCAGTATTCACTTTTTACTATTGTTGACATATTTTTTATAAACTTAGATTTACGTCCAGGAACTGCTTTTCAACCCTATCTGAACAACTCCCTTGTCTTTGGGGGATTTGTTGTTTCTTGCTTTTACAGGTGTAATAATTCATTGTTTCATTATCACCTTTATCATGAGAAACTTAACCTGTAGTTTTGAATTTTAATTAAATTAATCTGCAGGCAGGAAAAATTGTGGTAGAATAGGTTCTCACTGCCATTTTAGGATGTCCCGAACAGATCTGTGTAGCATGAGGAATTTGAAACATACCACTTCCCATCTTTATTTATATTTATTTAAATAAATAAATAAATGTGCAGTCATATTTTTAGGGTAAACAATGTTCTTTTTTCTTTCTAGGAGTCTTATTACAGTGTTGCTGAATTATTTTCATTGCCATTTCGTAGCATAAAATCACTCTTGATTTTTCTATGGAATACGCAGCTGGGATGTGACTGTTTCCTGGGACACAGTTTTATGTAACCTGTTTACCTTGTAAGACTTGTAAAAATCAGAAATTCTGTACTGATTGGCCCAAACAATTAATGAATATGTATGTTCGCACTGGATCCAGGAACAGTATGTTTTTGTCAGAGTCCCCCCTCGGGGACTTTTGCACGCTTCGGGTGGATAATACAATTGAAGCTGTTTCTTTGTGAGAAAATAGGTTAATGACTTGCCAAAAGGCAGATGTTAATTGGAAAAAGTGCATACAAGTCCTTTTCTTTACAACGTGTATGGGTTGCATTTGTTATGACTTGCATCCAAGAACAGGTGCAATTTCAATTGACTCAGCTAACAGGATGTGCTGAGTACACTCCTCACCAATTTCACCAGAAATTTTAAATCTTGCAGAAAAAAAGGAGTTTCTAAACTAATCAGTGAGTGATAAGCTGCATTTATTATATGTTACAGAGCATATTTATAACAATATTGTACCTACAGTTAAAAATCTTAATAATATGATAGTAAAATCTTTGATTGTTTATTGGTGTTGTCAGATTTTACTGGTGAGCACCAAGGAACCTTATATGAGACAAAATGTGTTATCCCTTCCAAATTATTTCCTTTTAAGACAGTCAGCGGTGCTAGAGAAGGTACCAGCAGTGTATTTAAAAATGCAACTTAAAGCAGGAAAACTGTCTTTTTCACTAACACATTTTCTTCTGTGAAGCTACACAATTGGGGTAAGGTCTTTGCTTTGCCTCACTTCATTTTCTCTCTGTTCAGAAACAAAAATTAATGAGACAGGTGGAAAAAACCCATGGGGTTATGTCAGGGTCAGAAGAGCTGCTGTTTGATAGTTTAATAGTTTTATTCAGGAATCCCTGGGAATTTCTAGGCTACTCATACATTCCACTTCAACAGGAACTTTGGTGTGGATCCATGTGCCTAGCCTAACCTCGTCCTTCAAAAGTCACTCACCTGAGGAGGGCTGAATGTAAAATTCCTCTCTTTAGGATGCAGCAATGGTCTACCCCAGTGCAGGAACATCTAGTTCAAGAATCCCCTGGGAGCACTGGCATTAGTGGGGGTACCAGGACTGCTGGTGACTGGGGTCATATGATTTTCCCATGCCTGTAGCAAGGACCTGGGCATCAGAGTGCTCAGTGCACTTGCAAAAGCAGGAGTGGATTGAGGAGAAATACTGAGAGTCTCAGTGCCATCTAAATATAGAATTCTGCAGCTCCAAGTAGTAGATTTGTAAGTCCCTTTATGGCCTGTGCCCTTACAAACCTGGCTAAAACAAAGGGACTGAGCTTTACTTCAGGGCTGCTAAAGAGGAAGCAGTTGCCAGAAGAGAAGACAACCCTTGGTTATCTTTTTCATCCATTTGTGCTTTTTATTGTAATGAAATAGTACCTCTGTCTTGAGTTTTTTCTTCCTCCTAATCCCCAGAGGAAATCCCTGCTCCCTTCAGAGAGATAAAACATTAGGACCCAGAGAAAGTAGCAAGAGCTGGGAATCTCTGTGCTAAAGGGTGTCACTGAACCCTCTTCTGGCCATAGTGGTGGAAGCCGAAGGCTTACAGTGTTTATTCCAATACCTGTATCAAATGTCGATTCCCTCAGAAGATTCAGAAAAAGATTCATAACATTCATAAGCAAAGCATATTTGTGTAAGTCTGCTGTTGATTGGGACTTCATGAACAAGTGTCATAGAGGCAGAAGTCTGGGAAGGTCAAAGCACTTCCTCTGATTTCTTCTAAGAAAGATTCGGGTGAGCCACAAGCCTGCTGCTTCGTGCTACCTACATCTTGCACATCTCAAATAGGAAAATTTAAGATGCAATGGACTTGGATGCGAAAAAGAACATGAGTTCACTGGTCGAACATTTTTTTAATCATCCTTTAATTAGTATTTTTGCCCTATGATACATGCTGGGACCACAAGACCCAAAATGTTTGCTAAAGCCTAAAAAGAGTAATTTGAAAAAGAAAGATTAGATGATTAGTGATGTCTTCCGTGTCCAAGTTCTGTACTGATTACTGGGAGTATTCTGTTAAACTTCAGTGATGCTACACCTAGAATTTGAGGTTGTGAGCAAGAATAGGGCTTAGCCCTTAGTAGGACTTGAAAATTGATGTGCTTCACAAAAACAGCTTTTACTTCTAAGAAAATTTTATAAATGTAATAAAATATCATTAACTTTTCAGTTAAGCAGGGAGTCTAATCATGCAAAACATAGAAGATTATAATTGATTGTGTATAACCATACTGAGTAGTTTTGGTCTGCTGTGATGTCTCTCTACAGCTTCATTGCTGAAACACTGTGAGCTTTTGTGCAGCTTCTGCAATCTATTCAGTATAGACCTAGCCTATAAATAGCTGCATTATTGAAAAACTGTGAGAGGTTCATTAGAGAAGTTGTGAAAGTCTCATTTGAGCCAGGGCTCATACAGTACCGCTCCAAGTTACCAAAGAGTTTCAGCATGTGGGTAACACTAGGCATGAAGCTGGGCTTTTGGCCATGCAGCAGCATCGATACCCGCCCAGTCATCCCCTCAATCAGCCCGGCTGCAGACTGTCACAAAGTACACTGTACTTCTTGCTGGCTCTGGGCACAGGAATGAAAGCACAGCATGTGGGAACTCATGGTCACACCGATCTTGTCTCATACCAGAGCCAGGATGTAGCCAGGGCGTATGCTGGGGGCCACTGCCGCAGGACATCCTGCCTGATGTACCTACCCGCCAGTGCAGGCACAGCCAGGGAGATGAGTCATCTTAAAATCACACATAGGCATAAGTACTTTGCTGACTCAATAGGAAGCCACTGGCTGAAATCAGTGGGACTTCTCACATGATTGAATTTACATGCTGGAAATGTCTTAATCTTGTGCTCTGTGTTCACATAACTCAGGGGCAAAGAAAGAAAATTTAAATAGCAGCTGATATCTGGTTTCTTTCAAAGTACGTGAAAAACAAATACAGCCATTATAAGCTTCTGGTTAATTTAAATGGATACTTTGCAATTTATTTCACAGCTATCTGAATTAGAGACTCCCATGTCTGGCTCTAGTGCTCGGGTAAATGAAGAGTATGCAGGACTAGGTCCCCAGTTTGTATGTAGACCTTATCATACAGCCTTTTGGGTACTCCTTTGGAACACATGCTAGAACAAAAGACATTTCCAGTATCATTTAAAACCGTAAAAGGAGAAATATCCCTCATCTTGTCTTTTTATCATTTTATAAAGTAAAATGCTCTCAGCTATTCAAGTATTCCAGGTTGTGTATATGTTTTCTACGTTTCTCTTTCTCTAAATGCTTAAGTTAATAATTTCAAAGTGAGAGAGTTATGCCCTTGTTATATAAACTGAGTACTGCAGAGAAATTATCCATATTTTTCTATCTAATGGGTTCGGTAGGAACAAGGAGGAATTCAAAACTAACAGCCTGTAATATCTGAAAAATGCTATCCAGAACGAAGAGATGATGGATACAGTAAAATTTCTCTGTCTTCACCCAAAATCTCACCATTACTTTTATGTTTGTGTACATTGTGGAGCAACAAATCTGAGCCTTCAGAACGTGTGAAAAATCAGGCTGAAATGCCTGAGGTCTCATTTTTAAAATTTGCTCCATATAAGGAGTAACTTACAAAACTATATATAATGTGGCCCGTTAATGTTAGCAATGACACAACCAGGGATTTTTGTTGTCTTGTTTTTTGTTTTTATTTTTGTTTGTCTTTGTTTTGTTTTTTTGGTTGGTTGGTATATGGTTTTTTAATTATTATTACATAAGGAATGATTATGCCATAAGGAACACTCGCTTAGAGGGTTTCAACAGCACAGGTTTTTGACAGAGAATGCTGATTTGTCGTAAGCAAAATGTTTTGCAGAAGCGTCTCTGTTTGAATGAACTTCCGATGAAACACAGGGCAAGTTTCCATCACAAGCCCGCCTGACTTCCTGCCAGCTTGCCTGGCAGCTCTCCAGGCTCCATGGCTCCGGGATGGCTTTGGACTGAACCTGTGATTCTTCCTGACTTCTTTTTTGATTTTTTTTTTTTTTAAATTATAGGGAAAAGGTCTTGACATAAATACACATTAGCTCTGCCTGGCTTTTTCTGATTGTTCTGAATTACGTATTTTGATAGTAAGGATCTTGCATAGCTCAGCCCCATGTTTTGTTATGTGGAAGACCCAGAGCTGCTTTCCTCCCTTCCAGAGGAGCTGCTCCAGTTAAACTGCCCTGGAAGTGAAATATTTTTCATACTACATTGAGCTTCATTTCTGAGCATTTTCAGGAGACCTCCTGCAGCCAGTATTGTCTCCTCTATTTTCTAAAATGCCTGGTTGCATTGCAGTTTCTCAGTACTAGCAGCGCCCTTCAGCAGTATCTCCTTCACTCAATTCTCCCAGGCCAGTTTCTGGGACAGAGGCTGCATCAACCTCTCTACTGTCTTGTGGTCACTCATGGCTGCTAGAATTGTGGAAGTGAGGTGGTTTCTTGGGACCTTAGACACAGAGATATGCTCCAGAAAGCCACCTTAGTGGCTGGCCGCTGGTGCTTTGGCTGCTGCTCCCTGGTTTATCTGCTCCATTTTCCCTTGGAATCAGAGATGTTTCTCTGCACTTCAGTCTGAATCACCTGGGGGTGCTGGTTGTTTCATTTCTTCTCTTTAATGTGGGGTTATCTGAGGGCTGGGCCTTGTGCAGGCGTGTGCTGGGATCCTGGGGGCTCAGTAGGTGAAGCAAGGTGGGGAAGGCAGATAGTTTCTGCTTCACCTCAGGGCTTATGCTGCAAGCAATCATCTTTATCTGCCTTTATACTCTAAACTCTTAACCTCTAACAACCTTCTATACGTTTTTTTTTAACTTCAGCCCATGAGCATCAGTATGTTAATTATGTCTGTGCACTTGAGTTAACCTGGCTTTGAAAAGCATCTGACTGAGAAGAAGCATTCAATCAACATCAAGAACTCTGGAGCTGATTTGGTCTTGGTGTTACCAAATGACAGAATCCAGCTGCAAGCACGCTCTCTTTAAGCATTAGAGTATGTCATTTTTTCCAGACCTCTCAATTGTAGTATTTTCTCAATCAGGGACCCATTACATCTGAAAATGATTGCTCAAGAGGCTAGCACAGCCAAAAAGATCAACCTATATTGCCTGTCACAGCATAACCAGGAGCTATAGAAAGAATTGGGAAAGTGATATGCCCCAGTGTAATTTTCTTGGCAATGCTGTAAGTCCTGCTAGACCCTGAAACCTCCAAAGAGAAGAGGCTTTAAGTCTTAGAGGTGTGAGAGGAAGAGACAACGCCAGCAGAAGCTGCATGCAGGCAGAGAGAGAGAGAGAGAGAGAAGACAAACGTGAACCCCATTCAGCTGAAGTACAGCCTCTAATAATTAGGTTGTTCAGTCTTCACAAATGTACCCACAATCTCTGCTTCCTTCTGTAGTAATACTTTGTCCTGCCTATATTGTCCGTCCCACTGTAGCCCATCAGTTCTTCGCTTATCTTTTCCTCTCTGTGTTTTCACCCTCTCTTCTCTCCCGTCATTTTCCTCTGAAAAATTATTTTGCAACCTACAATTAGTGCACTTGGCTGAAGTCTTGTTGGGCATATCAGGAAGTTTTCTGGATCACTCATAGGTGGAGTTTCCCAAAAGCATCAATTTGGTGTTAATGCTGTGCAAACAATGGACCTGCCAAACCCTGAATAGTGAGGCAACCTCAAAATGTGCCTCCTCACAGATTTCTCTCATGGTTGCTTCACATAACAGAGACACCATGGTCTCCACAGTCACACAGCAAAAAATTACCACAGGCATAGCTGTGGAGAAACCTGCCTTATGCTCACGTTTCTTTCAATTTGCCTGAAGCTTCAGTACCAATCCTGTTCGGTAGAAGCCTGTCCAAGTGGCCATTAGAAAGTCCTGGTGGGTGACAGGGTTAGAAGTGTAGGTGCATTTTCAAAGTTGCATGTGAATTAAAAGGCTTATTTCTACCAGCTGTCATGGGATAACAAACTATATAATAATGATGTTGTTTGCAATAGCTATGGGGTCCAGTTTAAATCAGAACATTGTCTGTAAGTGAATTTTAAGTAAATATTACAGTTCATACAGCACTAGTATGGCTTGACATAGAGAATTACTTAACTCATTTGGGAGCTCGCTCTTACTCCTGGTTAGGAGTGGACAAGAGGTCCTATAGTTATTTCAATCACAGACTTGGGGTACCACAAATAGCCTTCCTTTTCCCATATTTCTTTTTGTAAGAGGCTGTTCGCAAAATTTCCCAACATTTGAATGAAATTTTCCGTTCTAGGTACCCTTTTCAGGATGAAATTTTCTAGAAATTTTCTGCCTTTTTGAAGAATGAGATAGTATGTGACCTCCCCCTTTTGACCTTTTCTGGAGACCTTCTGGCATCAGAATGCATACAGACAGCTGATAGGAACTAACTGGTGCAGGAGACATTTCTTCTGAGGACACAGGCAGGAAGCTCACTGAAAGCTATCAACAGCAAATGACCCAGGCCAGATCAAATGGGAATACAGTGTGACTGAGACTAGCTCAGCATGGAGGTTGAGCCTGGATTAAGGAGACAGAAGAGAAGATCTGAAAAACACAGAGTAGCTGGGGTCTGTACAAGATGCTGAGAAGTTTGGAGGACTGAGGAGCTTTGTCATGTTGGGAGAAGTCAAGCTTGGGGCAAAAGGAAGAAATGACTCTGGTCCATTAGATCCTGTTTCGTACCAGTTTGCAGAGCAGCCTCTAGCTCGACTAAACATCTATTGAGCTTGGTATTTTCCCCAACTGTTCACTGTCCCTGTGGCATGAGCAAGCATGGAGGTTAACACCCTGCTTCTGCTGTTGGTTGCTTCACCTATTGAAGAGGCAAAGGTTGATGTGGTGAACCTAAAAGCATAAAGAAAATGCATACAGAAGAAACTATCTGGAACTGCATGTTAAAATTCTTTTACTAAGGCAACTCTTGAGAATTGCATTTTACCTCTACATCTGTATCATCAGCCTGGCAGCTGTACTCTGTGTAGGAAGCAGTGGGATGGAGATCTGAAAAGGCTGGCAAGGAGGGGGATGTAGAACCCAAAACTTGGAGACTGCAAAGTTATAAGCAAGTGGTTTGAATTCTTGATTGAGGTCTGAGAGACCCTGCAAGAGAGAAAGCAACAGAATTTAAATCAAGAGACAATGAAAAGCAGTGCTGTGATTATAGGTCCAGTCAATAGCTTTTATGTCAATAGGAAGAGGAGGAGGACAGGATAGGACCTTTAGAGGGAAGTAGTTACTTCTTCATTAAAACTGTGAAAAGTAGAAATGTGAAAAGCTGCGGAGGAAGTTGCCTGTTCTACCTGAGAAAAGGGTTCTGCTATCTATCTAACGAGAGTTTTATAAACCGTAGACCATGTTTATTTGTTGCTCTTCCTATTTGATTTTATAATGGCGAGTGCATACTTTTGAATTTTTTAAAATCAATGTGGTGCTTACAGATTGATTTGCTGCACTAACATCCTGTCCCTCTCTTCATTCAGCCTCTAATAAACAGCCCATGCTGCCTTCCTCTCCTGTATTCATGACCCCATTGACTCCAAGGTATTTTCCAGTTTCCTAAGCATCCTGCAGCATTTTCCTCCTGCCCCCTTCTTTCCAGTGGCACTGAGAAGGTATCACCTTGGCTGCTGTGCCTGTTGAAGACAGAAGGTTCCACTCATCTGCTAGTAATGCTTCCCCTCAAGCACAGGAAGCTCCATACCTGGAAAAGGTGCTGAGCTAAGCACAGCATCCTCAGGGAGCCTAAAAGGTTTGATTTCCTGCAAAGCCCACCACTGCCACTGAGAATGCTTTACCTCAAGCTGTGTCTGCTGCTTCTCAATTAGGAAGCTCTCTTGGAGTCCCTGGCACGGTGTGCAACACCTGGCTGTAATGTGAGGGGAGACAGGGCTCGCTATAAAGTGCGTGGCAAGAGTTTGGAGCAGCAGCCTCAGGTAGATGCAAGGGGAAAGAGAAAGAAAACCCGCTCAGTGAACTAGAAATTCCCACACTCTGTTGTCAAACATGCGTGTTCACTGGTGTGGAAAAGGGAAGCTGCGGAGAAGAGAAATGAATTTGAATGCATTTTAATTGGGATTACGGGCATATGGTGTGGTGCCATTTGTTTTCCTCTTCCTGCTCTGCAGTGGGGCTCTAATACCTTCACACCTTTGACTTTATTTGCCACGTCAAAAGAGAAGACAGCAAGAGGCTTTTTTCTCTCCTCTCTTTGGGGCCACACTAAAAGCTCTCACTTTGCCCTGAACTTTGCCAAAGGAACAATCATGATTTTCAGAAAAAGTGCAGTTACATTGCAAAAACAGATTAAGCAACTCCGACTTACTTTTATTAAACTTTTGAGCTGCTCCTTGGATGACCTTTGCTGTTTTCCAGCAGCAGAAAGGGATGGATTCAATGGGGGAGAGGAGACGTGATGTCCACAGGACCACATGTACGTAGTTCACCAGCAGCTGGATAGTTAGGTTTTATTGTTATGATAGTATATTTTGTGTTTTGTAAAAAGCTACTTAGGGAGCTGTTTCCCTTGTTGTGCAGCAGTTTGTTAGCTGTAAGACTCAGACATAAGCCTTTAATTATGCGTAGCATCACCGCAGAAGCAATTTCAGTTCTCTCCCCTGCCTCATGCAGCATCTTGGGATGCTCTGCATTTGAATGTGAACAAGCTATTGTTTAACATAGCTTTAAATCATTACAGAAATGTTCTGTAGCATCCACTGGGAAAGGCTGCTTCCATCTGCCCTGTTCATTTCTCAGAGTCTCTTTGGGAACCAGGGCCAGTAATCAGAAATTTTGTTTAAAGGTTAAACACAAAGTAGCTTCATACACTATGCAGGCTAATAACAGGTGAAGGTGTTGCTCAGAAACGTTTAAAAAGGAATGCAAAGCTTAAGATTAAGCATCTTTCCCAATCTTCACATAAGTGTCTTTCCATTCATTTTTCAAAAATGTGTATGACACAGTATAGGACGTGCAGGGGACTTTAAAGCTAAAGCCCACTTAAAATGTCTCTAGCAGAGTTGTAGCCAGTTGGCATCTCCTCCTGGCACCCCGACACAAACCCTCTGCAGTAGACTTTAGCCAGCTCAGTGCCATGGCATTGCAGCCTGATCCAAACTCTAAGTCTGTAGATCCTGAAAAGAAAGTCAAGACTGTTATTTTTCTTCTGAAAAATATGTATTTTTTATTATGGCTTAGTTTTTGCATAAAAAATATAAAATACTGCCTAATGTTTTTCCATACATCATATATTTGATGCTCCTATTGTCCCACAGTTTCTGTTTCAGATAATGATGAAAAAAAGTTGTATTAAATTTATATCAAAGGAAAGCTGGGGAAGCAGAAACATGAATAGCAAGTGCATGCATAATGTGATTCTGAACAAAGAAACCTGTGCCAACAGTGCAGGGATGGGCCATGTGCGTACACTTGTATGTCCTTTCAGTGTATTGCTATTGGATTTTGGGGTCCTGTCTGACCAACCTGGTTTCTTTTTATGATCAGGTGACCCACCTGGTGGATGAGGGGGTGGCTGTGGATGTGTCTATCTGGACTTCAGAAAAGCCTTTGACACCGTCTCACACAGCATACTCCTCAAAAAGCTGCAGCCCACAGCTTGGACAGGGGCATTCTGTGCTGGGTTAGGAACTGGCTGGAGGGCCGGGCCCAGAGAGTGGTGGTGAACGGGGCTGCATCCAGCTGGCGGCCGGTCACTAGCGGTGTCCCCCAGGGATCAGTGTTGGGCCCCGTCCTCTTTAATATCTTTATGGATGATCTGGATGAGGCGATTGAGTGTACCATTAGCAAATCTGCAGATGACACTAAATTGGGGTGGAGTGTTGATCAGTTGGAGGGCAGGAGGATTCTGCAGAGGGACCTGGACAGACTGGAGAGATGGTCTGATTCTAACAGGATGAAGTTCAACAAGGCCAAGTGCCGGGTCCTGCACTTTGGCCACAACAACCCCCTGCAGCACTACAGGCTGGGCACAGTGGCTGGAGAGCAGCCAGGCAGAAAGGGACCTGGGAGTTTGGATTGACAGGAAGCTGAACATGAGCCAGCAGTGTGCCCAGGTGGCCAAGAAGGCCAATGGC
>VZRE01000387.1:131044-147457 GCA_013396775.1 Cephalopterus ornatus
GCTGAGGGAGCTGGGGCTGTTTATCCTGGAGAACAGGAGGCTCAGAGGAGACCTCATCACTCTCTACAACTACCTGAAAGGAGGTTGGAGCCAGGTGGGCGTCGATCTCTTGTCCCAGGCAACCAGCAGTAGGACAAGAGGGCATGGGCTTAAGCTGTGCCAGGGGAGGTTTAGGTTGGATATTAGGAAGAAATTTTTTACAGAGAGAGTAATCAGACATTGGAAGGGGCTGCCCAGGGAGGTGAGGGATTCACCATCCCTGGAGGTTTTTAAGATGAGACTGGATGTGGCACTTAGTGCCATGGTCTAGTAAACACAGTGGTGTTGGATCAAGGTTGGACTTGATGATCTAGGAGGTCTTTTCCAACCCAGTTGATTCTGTGATTCTATGATATTAAAAAAAATTACAGGTGATATGTCAAATAATTCATAATCAAATGAAGTTCTGAAAGTAGTTCTTACACATCTTTAAAATGAATGGAAAAAAAATAATTAATTTGTATTGAATTTCACCCACTCAGAGCTCCAAAGCAGTTCAGCAGTTGTTTTTTTTTTCTCATCGACTTGCACTATTACCAGCTTTTTCAGTGAAATTCAGATCATGGCCAAGGCGCCACAGCTATTCATGGAAGTGAGGATGCATTTGCCCAGAGCAACTGGAAGGTTCTTGGTTCAGAGCTCTTCCACAGGAACTGAAGACACGCTAGTCCTAAAGGTAATTCAGACTGTTTGTTCTGGATGTGATTTGGCACTTTATACTTGTTATACAGAATTAGGTGTGCTTGACATTTTTTAGTAATATTCCTGCTTTGGTTTGGTTTTGACAGGCATTTGGACTCTTGAACAAACACTGTGTGTTACTCTGAACACATTTTTGCTTTCCTTTACAAGCAGCTCTGGCCCTTGTTCTGCTGTCCTTCATGTCACCCTCAAACTGAGACAGCATTCCACTGACTGGCTGGCCTTTATCTCCAGATTTTCAGAATGTTCGGCACCCGTAACATTGCAGATTTTCAGAAGCGGGCAGCCATCAGTCGTGGTAATTACAGTTTAGGCCAAATTCTCGAAAGAACTTGGCACAATACCCCAGATCTGATCCCAGACGTGTACCTAGTGCTTTCCTGCGGGAATCACAGCTCTGATTTTGGGAGTCACCTAATTCTGTGCTCCACAGAGCTGGGCAGTGTGCAGTCAGGATGAAGGTGGCAAGTAAGTGCCTGTCACATGTGGTGATGCTGGTTTGTGATACTTCTGGTGCCAGAGAAGGACAGAAAACAAATGAGAATCCATCCATTACAAAATTATTGTTATGAACAGGAGGAATCCATAAATACTATGCTCGTTTTCTGTTAATAAAATCAGGTGGCTGGCCCACTGCCTGCCGGGATTGAGGTGAAAATAGCCACTTGAGTTTTGGCACGTTATAAGTACACATACTAGAGCAGGTCTTTAAACCTTGGGTCCCTAAATTACTTTTAATGCATCTCCAAATGATACCTAAAGAAACCAAGATTTATGTTCGTTATGCTGGGATCTTAAATTTCCATCTATATTATCACTTAGAGCTTATATTATTGCTTAGACCTCCAAAAATTCAAACCAGTTGAAAAAAATTAACGGGAATAAAATTATAATCAACTTTAAAACAGTAATTTTCAAGACATTAACCACTAAAGTCAATTGTAGAAGTAGGTTTCTTGAATTTCTGCCTCATCAAAGGTAGAGCCAAGGGTAAAATAAGCTAGATGAAATCAGTGAATGTAGTATCAGGGTTATTCAAGGGCCAGTTGGCTCTCCTAATTGACACTCAAACACTATTCTACCTATTTTGGGAGCAGACTAAATGAGGGCAGTTCACCAATTTTAGATTAATCCAAACAAATGTTAAAAAGACAAACAACAAACGGGGAAAAGAAAACAAAAAACAAAGTCCCCAAGCCAAACCCAAACAAGCAACCAAAGACCCCTGCCAGTCCCTTGAGGTGGGCAAGGTCACTCCCTGGCAATGCTCTCATGAGTTGCAGGCAGGCAAAGCGGCTCCAGCCCAAATTTGAGTCAGAAAGCCGTGACAGCACAGTGATGCAACATGAGGCCTGGCTTGGGGACAAGCCTTCATGCCCCAGCTGTATTTCAGTGCACTGCCAGCATGGCCCAGGCTGCCCTGCGCAGTACTACAAATGAGTAAATGCGCTCACAGTGTGCCTGAGTGCTTTCACAAGGTCCCACCAGGCACAGAGAGTTGCTGAAGCTGTGCTCTGCCAAAGGGAGTTTGTTCTCTGACTTTAGTGCAGGAAGGATTTCCCCCCACAGACACACACCTCCTCCTGGGCATGTGCATGTGAGTGTTTGTATATACATACACTATACAGTACAGGGTACTTACAGGAAGGCGTCTTCTCTCTTTAAATATCTTTCTTCAACTTCATATTACATGAAGTCAGGCCCTCACTGTCACAGTTTCTCACAGCTTAATGGTGTTAAAGAGCCTTTCTTGCTCCTGACTGCTGCAATAACAATCAGGCTGGAAGGAAGGGGAAATGAGCAGTGCAGCACACGCTGTACCTTCCAGCCACCAGCTATTGTTAAGAGCATGTTGCTCCAGACAGAGTGGCAGCAAGGCACGAGGTGGGAAGCAGGTGTAACCTGCCAGGAACAACCAGTCTAGCAAAAGTTTATTTTTAATTTTGATGAGTACCCCTACTTCTCAGATGCCTCTTACCACCAAACTGAAAGAGATTTTGCATTTCTGTTGCTCAACACTTGAAAGCTTAATAAATGCCTTTATGGTAAATCAAGAGCTGATTTGCTCATGTTGGTGCTTTGGTCATTCATCTGCAAAGTCATCCATAATTTTTTCTTCAACTCCCTATCACAACACAGCATTTCATGTGCAACAGTTTGCTCTCATGAAGTACATTTCCAGGCACTTTGCTATAGTTTGAATTCTTTCTGGAATAGTCTTCAATCTCTCCTACTTGCTTGTCCTGCTTGTCCAACTTGGTATTTTTCTTCTCTCTTCAGAAAGTCCCACCAGTAAAGGATGACCAGGCTGTGGTAGCCCCAGTGCAGGACTACACAGGTCTGCACAGGTGTGTAGCCTGGCACAACTGACGGGGTTTTGACTGCTGCTGGGTGGCCCAAGCCCAATTCAGATACCTCACCCCCTAAATTCAACTGCAGTGTGTTGGAGAACTAGGCAGACCTTGCTGAATCCCTTCAGGATGGTTTATAAATTGTGAAGGTCCACACTTTATAAAGTGTGAAGGTCCTTGCCAGAGAGCATGAAGCCAGCAACCTGCATGTTCAAAATTACCCTTTATTTGCTTTAGTGCAGGAGTTACTGTCCTGCAATATCTATATCTATATCTATCTATATCTATCTATATATATCATCTATATCTATATCTTTCCTGCTCCTAGTTATTGATCCTCTTTTACCGCAGGATCATTTTTAGGAAAGAGAATCCAGCCCTGTCTCCTCCTACCCCTCCTGTAGCAGCTCTCAACATTGGACATCGCTTGGTTTTCTTCAGGAGTTAGCTCAATAGCCCTGCCAAAAAGCCCCAGCAACTGATCACTGATTATATTCCTCTCCTTCACCAAATGCTTTTGCAACACTCAGGTGATATTGCTCTGTTCCTGGTAGCTTGGCTTACCTGACTGGCTGAAAAACAATGGAAAAAAACCATCAGAAATGGTCTTTCCTGTGAGGAAAATCATCCTCTTTGAAAAGTCCCCTTGCATTTGGGAGGGAAAATACAATTTTTATCTCATGAACATATAACTCTCCAGTCATCTGCACTTCTGAGCTCTGTACCTAATTTATGTTCATTCCTAACACATATGATTTAACCTAGAGCTATGATATACAGATTCAGACTATGAAAAAAGGACTGGAGGTTCAGTGTTAGTAATCAGTTCAGCTTTATTTCACTCAGTTGTGACTCTGGACAACAACGACTTACAAGCAATTTTGGACTGAACAAAATACATCTGTCCCTGCACTGCAGTGGAGATTCATCCATCCATGCCCCAAGAGCTGTCGTTGTCTCCTCATCTATCACTTCTCACTTGTAGCATCACTTCATCTAGTCAATAGTAACTTGTCATCTGCACTTCCAAGAAACTTTGAAACTGTTGTGAATTTCATACCAGGAAAGACCATAACGTGCACTTTGTATGTCAATGCCTCAGGAACTCTTTCTGTGCTATAGCAAACTCCTATACAAAATATGTGGGACTACAGCTCTGTGCTGTTTGTAGGGGGGGGTTGCTGCATTGTTTTTAAGCACTGGTATAATATACTCTAATAAATCATTTTACATTTTGCCTTGCACCCTTCAGCATTGCATTGCTTGTGTCTGATTAAGAAATGAAGATGGTAAGGGGCAAGAAGACATCCCCATGTGGGACTGTGCTGGTACAGTACAGGCCACAGCATGTAAACACAGTGATGCAAAGTTTCATCTCCGCAGTATTTTAAGTATCCCTGTAAAAATAACAAACTTGTCTAATTCTCACAGAGTTGTAGTGA
The DNA here is from genome assembly GCA_013396775.1 of Cephalopterus ornatus. NCBI lineage: Eukaryota > Metazoa > Chordata > Aves > Passeriformes > Cotingidae > Cephalopterus > Cephalopterus ornatus. Next base: position 135,579 of record VZRE01000387.1, read on the forward strand.
TGACAGCTGGTCTCAAATCTGTTTCTATCCCAGTGTCGAGGCTGCTGAGCTCCCTGGGGGACAAACAGTGCCATTGGGATGATGGCTTAAACCAGCCAGGATTCCTGGCTTGTGGGAAGCACCATGCCACGCCTGTACTGCTTCCAGAGTCAGATGAGGCAAAAAGTAGAATGACTATATTTCTCCACAGAGCTAAACCCAAACACAGAGCCCTACACAGAGCGGGCTGGGACACTAGTACACCACCTCCTGAGACAGAAGAGAGAGACCCAGGCTGTCTCCAGTGTGGCTCCATTGGAGTATGAATCCTATGCCCAGGCCAGCTCTTCTTCAAGCCACTGAAGTGCCAGCTCACTGCATTGTGCTACCAGCCCAGCTCTCAAAGGATTTACTAGCTGGAGCAGAGAACCTGCCTGGGGAGCAATGGCTCACTGCAACCACAGCCACCCCATCTCTTCAGAAACCAGAGTGCTGGAAAGCTAACACAGTGATACCTAAACCCTCTGTGAGAATTAGGAGCAGTTGTACCTGTATTATTTCTATTACCAGGAGTAGCCAACCTTCAGCAAAGGAAATCCATATGTCATTCAATAATGTTAGGAAAACAGACACTTATCATAGTAACCCTTGCACTGGCTCCTCCATCATCACACCTCCCAGTTCAGGAATAACTGATCATAGAATCATAGAGTCATTTAGGTTGGAAAAGACCTCTAAGATCATCCAATTGTTAACCCACCACCACTGTGTTCACCACTAAATCATATCACAGATGATATATATCAGTGGAGAGATGCTTACCCGCAGCTCCCATCTTCACAGTATTTCTTTTTTAACTCCTTGTGCTGAATAGCATCCTTCAATGGTGGATTTGCTAAAAGCATTCATGTTTTTATCATGTTCTGTTTCCAGAAGTCAATGAGGACTTCAGAGGGAGCAGCTATGCTGGCTCTGAGAGTCTTTCCTCACTGAATAGTTTAAGCATCTAAATGGCCAAAACCCTCAAATTTGACTTTTATAAATCAAAGTATCTAAAATGATAAAAGGAAGTTATCAATTAACATCTTACTTTGAAACACTTTTTATAAAGATTAATAAAACATTTACATATTTTGAAAATCCATTTCTGGTGAGATTTCTAATTTGTAAGAAACTTGACGCGACTGTAGCTTGCTAGATTGAAAAGAAAATTAATTTCAACATGTTGAAAACTGTCCTGAAGTGGAAATTCCCAGTTTTAATGTACTTTGAAGATCACACAAACAACATTTCATATTTTTATGGCAGCAGATCAGAACGGCACCATTCCTTTCTTCCATATGGCAAGGATAATGCAAAACAATATCTGAAGCAAGAAGATAATAATATGTGATTGGTTGAAATACAAAGAAAAAGAACTTCATCAAAATGATCTTTTCAGAGCATCACAGACTCTCAGAATACGCTGAGTTGGAAGAGACCCATAAGGATCATCAAGTCCAACTGCTGGCCCTGCACAGGACAATCCCAAGAGTCACACCATGTGCCTGAGAGTATCATCCAAACTCTTCTTGAACTCTGTCAGGCTTGGTGCTGTGACCACTTCCCTGGGGAGCCTGTTCTAGTGCCCAACCACCCTCTGGGTAAAGAACCTCTTTCTAATATCCAACCTAAACCTCCCCTGACGCTACTTCAGGCCTTCCCTGGGGTCCTGTCACTGGTCACCACAGAGAAGAGATTGGTGTCTGCCCCTCCTCTTCCCCTCACAAGGAAGTTGTAACTGCAATGAGGTCTCCCCTCAGTCTCCTCCAGGCTGAACAGACCAAGTGACCTCAGCTGCTCCTCATACGGCTTCCCCTCAAGGCCCTTCACTGTCTTCATTGCCCTCCTTTGGACTCTCTCTAATAGCTTAATATGTCTCTTATACTGTGGTGCCCAAAACTGCACACAATACCCAAGGTGAGGCTGCACTAGCACAGAGCAGAGCAGGACAATCTCCTCCCTCAACTGGCATAATCCCATACAGCTCAGAACTTCTCAGCACAAGTCTGACATAAACTGTGCTATGCCAAACTTATGGCTTCAAGGCTTCCAAATTCAGACTGACAGCTAAAGGTGCAGAACCTGGTCCTGGGCATCATGCTCTGGCTGATCCCACTCTGAGCAGGGGCCTGGGACTGGATGGTATCCAGAGGTCTGTTCCTGGCAGCCTTGTCCTATTGCTCAAATAGCCCCTTTTTCTCCAAACCTTAGTCACAGACTGCTTCCCATTTGCTCTCTCCCCCGTTGTCTTCTCTCCAGAAACCACCTCCCCACAGCCAGCTTAGGTGACGGTAGTAGTACCACTGTCGTCTGCTACAGGTGCCAGTGTTGGGCTGCAGCTCTCCATGACCAGCATGATCCTTGTACTGCCTGGCAGGCTCTTGCCAATGGCATTGTCCCCTGAGGGAAAGTGTGGTATTGTGACAAGGCTGTATTTTCACTACCCAAAACACTGAGCTTTTTTGCAGCAAAATGGCTGGTTTGAATGTTTTTGGTTTTTTTCCAGTGAAGAAGGTCTGTGCTTCCAAACATTTCTGGGGTGCAGGCATGGCAGCCACCGAGGGAACAACACTGGGCCAAGCCAGAGACTCCGCTGGGCAGCACCAAAATAGCCAATTACTTCATAGCCCCTTAAACAGTGAATAGCCTAAAAGTTATGCTGCACTAGTGGCATCAGTCCTCCATGACTCCTTTCCAAGAGGGTGGGAAGAACCATTCATTCACAAGAGTTAGATGTCCACAAATGCAAATAAAAAAAAAAAAAAGGCTCATAAGATCCACTGTTCAAATAAACAGTGGCAAACAGAAGCTACTACCTCTTACTTAGGACAGAGCTATGGAAAACAAAAATGCAGACATCTAAGCAGCTGCCCTGATCTCATAATTTTTTAACAGAAATGAAACATCTTTGTTAGATCTCCACTGATGCTGCTTCTGCTGTTCTCCTTCAGCAATTTGTGATTTGACTTTGGGACCTGGGACATCTCAACCAATTTGGATTCATTTTAAGTCAGAGTTTAACGTATCTCTTGCTTATGGGGAAGGAATTAATTTTTTTTCCCCTAATGATGTATTTAAGTATCTCGCACACTTAATTTTACAATCTTTTGTAAATCAAGCTGTCACCACCTTGGCATGCCTATTTGGAACTATTTTTTCTTAGACCAGTACAATGATATCATGTCATTGCTTGTCCGAGGAGGACAAAAACATCTTGTAAGAATAAAATTCTGAAAATCCTTCCACAGACATTCTTATTTACACTCTGCAAGTAGGTTTTTGTATTCCATATTCATTGTGAGTTTGGAAGTTAGAGTAGCAAACCGAAGAGTGCTGCTATAGCTGTGTCCCTGTGAGCATGTGTGTATCAAATAGGTAACCAGTGGACTAAGCAGATGGTATTTCTATCCATCTTGATGAAATAAAAAATTTATTTAGCTTTAATTTCATTTCTCAAAAATAGAATCTACTATGTAACTCAGTCTCAAGCAGTGCAGTGCTGAAGGGTGCAGTTCACTGATCAGCGTTTGATCTGTGGGCAGCCACATACATTAACAGTAGCAAATCACCTTTCATTTATACTAAATCAAAGAAAAAGACCCAAGTCTACTATGTAATAAAAAGGTGAATGGACAAAAACCCCTACCCAAGGTACCGGGCTACCTGAGAAAGCTGGTGCAAAACCAAAAGCTGGAGTTGAAGTGATGACAAATTGAAACCAAATAGCTCCAGAGCAGGAAGTGTTTAGCATCAGATGCAGGGGATGAAGATGTGAGCCGGGAGTGGCTGTAACGCCTGTGACTGGCTTCAGAGCATCCCCCAGTCTGAAATGCCCAGCTTCAGGGCAGTCCCTGCGCCAAGTACTTCCAGCACTTGTCCTCCTTCTGGGCAAGGAGAAGCTGTTCTTTGTCAGCCTTAAAGCAATACCCAGAAAAGGGTGGAGACTAATGTATTTTCCATTATCAGACAAGCTCACAAACAAGTCTTCCTTCTTTGCTCCCCACCACTGAAAAAGGCCAGAGGCTGTCTGGAAGGCAGCCTTGTTCACAGGGGCATAGAGGCACTCCCAGGCCAGGCTGGTAAACATCCACAGGAAGACAAAAGAGCTCTAGGGCATCACGAGAGATTTAGGGCTGCATCCAGGGGAGGTGATCCAAAAGCCTTTCTGTAACTCCCATTTGTGCATTTAGGGCCACAGTCTTGAAATTAGCTCAGTTGGTGAGACTTGATGCTCATAACACCAAGGTCATGAGTTCAATCCCCTATATGGGCCATTCACTCCACGGTTGGACTTGATGATCCTTGTGGGTTCTTACTCACTCAAGTGAGAAAATTCTGTGATTTGTCTGAATTGCAGTGCTTTCTGTGGGACCCATCAAAATAGAAAAGCTGTACTCTTTTGGCGAGGGCAGGAGCATGTCTGTCACAACTGAGCTGACTGTGTCGTGCACTCTGGTGCCCAGAGGGGAGCAACTTCCATCCCAACATGAAGCCAAACCACTCACCTGCATTTCGGTAGGGACTGGGTCCTAAATTTGGGAGGAAGAATCTTTTACTGTCAGCAGGTTTTGTGTCCCCCTGAATCCACTTCTGGCCACCAAGGTGTTATTTCAGTTGCGAGGAAGTGTTTCACTTTGGAGCTGCAGCGAGGAGAAACCTGTTGCAAAGGATTTTGGCATTCATTGTGACCATCCAGTACTTACAGGAGGCTTATAAGAAAGAGGGAGAGTGACTTCTTATATGGGCAGATAGTGGAGGGACCAGGGGAACAGTTTTAAACTAAAGGAGGAGAGATTTAGATTAGATATTAGGAAGAAATTCTTTACTCAGTGGGTAGTGATGCACTGGAACAGGTTGCCCAGAGAAGTTGTGGATATCCCTTCCCTGGAAATGTTCAAGGCCAAGTTGAATGGGGCCCTGAGCAACCTGACCTAGTCGGTGGCATCCCTGCCCTTGGCAGGGGTATTGGAACTAGGTCATCTTTAAGGTCAATTCAAACCCAAACCATGCCATGATTCTATTATACCTGAGCCTGATGCTGCGTACCTATCCCATCATCTTTATTGCTACAGGTGTCTCCTTGACAGTATGCAGGTTCCAATGGGAAACCTGCTTAGTATTTGAGTCTGAAAATTCTATCAACAAGCAGAAGCCATACCATGATCAAACCCAATATTCTAATTCATCAAAATAGTATTTGATTTTAAAAGTCACCAGGCAAAACATAGTAGTAATAGGGATTTTGTTCTACACATTATGCTCCGCTGCCTTTATGATTTCAAGATTTTTCTTTCTTAGGCAGGAAGGCTAGAAAGACTGGATTCAGATTCATGAAAATTGAGACCATCATGAAACTGCAAAACTTGAGGAGCTAGGGCTTAGTGGAAAATAACATATGTCATGAGATTCACACTAAAATTGGAAAAGTATAGCTGCAGTATAACTGCACAGGTGTGCAAAACTGTGGTAACTTCATTGTCGGGAAATACAGTTATGCAATAGAACTGTCTCTCAAGCCCGTATTTCAAGCAAGTCAGACCTGACATTTCTTTACAGCCGTGGAATCCATCCAACAAAGCCTGCAGAGTTTGTGCTACCCTCCCACACCCTCCATAGTGTCAGAACAAAGGCACATAAGAACTAGTGGGCAGCTGCCACTCAAAGCTGCATTGAGGCTGTGTTTTTACAGGGAGTTTGTCCTGGGGAATATTAAGAAATCTTTCCCTTTAGTTTCCATATCAGGTTTTCAGATCAGCACTCTTCCCAGCCTCTCCTCTGGGCTGCTAGCAGTGTGGAGTGCTCTTTTCCTGTTTACCCTCACATCCCTTTTTATTACTAGGCAGGATTTTTTTTTTTAAAAGCACACTCAGGCGCCTGCTTGTTTTTTCGAAAGCTCTACGGGGATTTCAAGGCGTCTTTTGCAGCAGGTCATCCTGTTTTCAAAGTTCCTGTCTTGTTAAAAACAATAATTTCTGGATGTCTCTGTAGGGCTCCTGCTTTTAATCATCCTGAGTCCTTAAGCCATGCAATCTGCACTCCAAATATTTAGTATTTGTTTGTTTGTTTGTTTGTAGCTGGAAAAAAAAAAAGGAAAATAACGGAAAAGCCCACAGAACATTTTCAAACTGCCACCCTTCTGCTGGACAGGACACTTCTGAGCACTGCATTAACACAGGTCAGCTGTGCACAGGCTGTGGCATACTCAGGATAAAGGCTAAGACTATCAAACAAAACAGTGGCGGCAGCAGCAAGTCCCTTTACCACCACTGAAAATGCCCTTGCAGCCCTGGAAGCAAGTTTCCTGCAGGCACCTGAGTCACAGATAAGTACCAGCCAGCACAGCTCTGACAGCCACACTCAGCCCTGGAGCCGACCTCATGGCATAGCTAGAGAATGTGTTGGGCTAAAGTAGGGCTGGCCCATCTTTTGGGCCCAGTCTGCACCCTGAGCACCTACAGAAAATAAAGGAGTAACACTGTCTTATACAACAGCAATAGTTTTCAGACCAGATCAAAACTCTGAGTGGCTTTGAAACTCACTGATAGACAGTAATAGGGCCAGTATAATGCTATATTATTTATTGGGGTTGAATTTTATGTTGAGAGAAAAATTCAGACAACCATCTGTCATATTTCATCTATCTTAATTCTGTACATGCCCCCTACTACTGCACTAAGGACAGCTATTCAAAGAGTACATCCATGCTGACAACACCTCTTTTGGTGAGGGGATCACTGCTTTGTTTATATTTAGGCTGAAACAGATATTTTGCATGGCTTCATTTGAGACAGAGGGAGGAGATTACTCTCCATGGATCCCTTTGTAGCCAACAGTAAGAAGGTATTCTCTGTTGGGGGCAGATAGCACCTCTAAGTTAGGATGCCCTGCTGAGCTCCTCCCTGTGCAGTTTCTCCTCATTACCCTAGTGAACGAGGACAGTGTCTTGCCTTTTAAAAGTTAGAGTATGTGAACAAGCCCTCAGTAACTGGTGATATAAGATGTCAAAGTGTTTAACAAGTGTATTCAGTACTATTCACATATAAATAGATGGGGGAAGTTGGTTCACAGAAGATGATATGTCTCACCTTAACCCAGGACAAGAAGTCAAGTCCCTTTTATCTAGACTCAGAGGCAGGACTGAATGTATTTGCCAGGCTGTGCTGTTGCCTGCAGTACTGCAAGGAGGACTCACAGGAGCACAGGACTGAATCTCTGAGCGCCTAGGTGAGCACTTTCCAGGCTCTTACCTATTGGGAAATGCTGTTATTACAATGGCAAAGGTCAAGAAAATAAAAAAAAATTAAGAAAAAGAAAGAAAAAAATGAAAACCAAAACACAAATAACTTATTCTCCCTACTGGCTCCAAATTTGCGCTACACCATGCTGCATCTTAAAGGATCTCAGATCACCTCTTTGGAGCTGAGGGAAAGCTCAGTTTCAAGTGCACCTCCAGGGTTTTGTGTACTGTTATGTTCAAGGAGGTGATGAAACGTGTTTCAAAATATGTATGTTTAAAGAGGCCACAGCCTGTAGCTCCATTAAGAGAAAGGGTTTATTGTGTGCTTCCTGATGCTGAACACTCCTGAAAAATGATCATCAATCAAAGTTTCAGGCTTTGGTAAATTTACCCCTGACAATTCTTATAGGAAGATGTTACACAATCCCTAACCAAAATGCTTTGATCTCCTAAGTCAAAGTCAATATGCCCAGCTGGATAAATAGCATTAAGCCCAGCACTGCTTCCTGTGTAAGTGATAAAAAATTGATAAAATCCTGAGTTTCAGAAGCACAGGTGCTTTAAATCAATGCAGCACAGTTCAACGAAGTTATTAATACCACCCCTGGAAGTCTCTACTGGAAGCAAAGAGCTTTGAAATTTTCATGCTCCTTAGTTCAGAAGTGGAGTTTAAATGAGGTGGGTTTTAGGCAGCCACAACCACTCAGCCATACTCTGTGCCAGTATCAGTCAGAACCATGTCATTTGTTTAACTGGATCAGAGTCCCAGAGCTGAGATTCAGCCTCCTGTACTGTCGAGCTCCCTGCTGGGCAGCTGGATTAGCTTTCAAGGATGTGCTTACAGAAACAGTTTTACATCCTTGTCCCTAGCCCCTGTCCTAACCAGTCCTTTCTTTACACACATTACAAGTGTCACCATCCCCCTTCCTTTCAGGGTCCTACCGTTTTTCAAACCCCACTTAGTCTTCTTGAACTACTAATTGACCCCAGTGAGAATGTTTCCTCCTCCTCCTTGTATTAGCATGGGCCCGCAGCCCCTCTTTGTGGGCAATAGCAGGGCTGGTGAGGTTCAGACAGGTTTCCTTCCCTCCCATTTATCTGCTTCCCAGCATCAATAATCTATAACAGATCCTGTCTTACTGCCCATTCCCCTCCTCCCCCAATAATACTGACATTCTTGAAAGCTTAAGATAAATATCCTGTTACAAAACAGATGATCAGGATGAATATTACTTTCATCCTCTAAGTCACTACTTGTGGGGGAGTGCAGATAGTCTGTTTAGCCATATGGATGGTTTTCCATCATTCACAAATGTCACTGACAGCGGGGCAAAAAAATTTTTTTTTACATGATCTTCGGGTTGCTTCAGCTGAAGTTGATCTTTGGAGGGTAAAATTCTCCCCGATCCAAGGGCCACTCCATAGCAAATATAGCCCACATGTTCTTATGGAAGTCCTGAAAACATATGTGAAATTTCAGGAGAACATGGACCTTGTGCTAAGAAAACCCTTGGAGGTTTTTTCATGGCGGGCTATTATCTCAGGTTCAGCAGCTCCATTTTGTCTAGACCTTGCTCCTTCCTCCTTGACCTCAGCCATAGTTCATTCCACCACCCAAGTAAGCAGAAAGTCTCCTGACTGCTCCCAAACTAGTTCTTGCTCTAAGCGGTGGCCTTAGGCAAAAGCAACCTCAGCAAATTCTTAGCTCCTTCCTTGCCAGCCCCTGTAACCCTCCCATGTGTGCCTCACAACAGGGCACGTAGGACACACATCAGATGCCCAGGAATTGCCCGCAGACAAACTCTTCAACTCCTAGCGAATGGAGGCAGGCTCACACGTTTTTGGAGACCTGAGTATGAAGGTCAGATGGGAATCTGGGAGGAAAGGAGACAAGGGACACAGGGCTGAATCTGCACAGATCCACAGGGCAGCCAATGGCATTGGGGAGATTTTGAGGTCACCTCCACCTTACTTGTAATCGCTGGTTGGACCCCACCTTGCCACACCTGATCCCTTTAGCTTGTTTTTCCCATATCATCTGTGCTGTCTCTGTGGTCAGAAGTTCATCTTCCCCTTCTTTCTAAGGGCAATGTTCTGAATCCATCATAATGCGTGATCAGAGCGACTGATCAATTTCAAATCCCGAGAAAAAAAAGCTCTTGGTTAATTTTTCTGCAATTTTGGCCCCATTTGCCTTCTAAAGTAATATGCAATATATTTTTTCAAGGACTCAGTTGCAAAATCAATATAGGCTTTGCCTTTAAGAGCAAAGAGACAATCAACACCTAGCATAGGTCCTATTCCAGGCACTGCTTTCTCCTCACTGTGTCAGCTAAACCTAGCTTGAAAAATGGCAGCAACACCACTCACAGGGAGATGAGCCACTACACCTAAAATGGTTTTCACAGCACAAACTTCTGTTTTTCTAATGGCTGTGCATTTTTCTACTGTATCTTGCTACTATTTTAATTTTACAATTACTATTTGTTGTGAAATATATTGATGAAGAGAATTGGGTCAATTTACCTGCAGTTGCTTCATCACTAAAACCATAATACCTTCTGCTCTATTTGTTTCCAGTCCAATCTGTAGCTGATCATCTTACTCAGATGAGATAAACAGTATCAAAGTGATTGAATCAAGAGATATCTCCTCAATAGAGAGGGGCAATTAACAGGTAGTAATCAGTATTTTCCCATAACAATAAATCTCTTAGCTTTACTAACTAATAATGCAGTATTCATACATTTACTTTTGTGGGTTTTCAGTAAATAAAAAAGTCCAGCTAACAAAACCCTTCCAAGAAAATACCCTGTGGTACATTTCCGAGTTGGCCTGAAGCTGACTGATGTGGGTAGGTGACCTCTCTCCTTACCTGTATGTAACTGTTCTTGTCCATCTGACATAACAGAGGCATCACTTGTGTTGTTAACGAATTTAAAGGAGCAGGATAAATTGTTTTTAAATAATTAGTATGTTCCTGAATCTAAGAGAGAGATTAATTTTATCACTCAGCATGGAGAGCTCTTGGAATGCAAGAACTTCTTTGCCTCCAGATTTCTCTGAGTAACTACATGAATCAACATGGGTAGCGCTTGAAAGTACTGGGGTAAAGAGTGTTCTCATCTCAGCTCTCAATTCAGAAGACTTGGTTCCTTTATTTACTTTGCATAAATCCCGGGGAAGAAATATGAGGCACTGAGAGTCCCTTTGTTTTTGCTCATTGGATTTAAGCAATTCCTCCTGCACACATCAGAACAATGAATCCCTTCAGTCTACCAGACTACAAGTAATATAAGGCCATGGGTTCATGCTGCAGAACTCCAGAATTTTCTAAGTTTTGGGGAAGCAACTGGATGATTGCAGCAACTTCAGATGCAAACTGTGATTCTGCTATTTTCAGAGAGAAGTCACAAACAACACATACAATCACACACACGCAGCCTCCCCCCCTCTGTATCCAGTTATCACAGAATATATATCACAGAATATTCTGAGCTGGAAGGGACACACGAGGATCATCGAGTCCAACTCCTAAGTGAATGGCCCATACAGGGATTGAACCCACAACCTTGGTGTTATTAGCACCAGGCTCTCATCAACTGAACTCATCTCAGTTTTTACAGCTCTCATAATGAACACATCATTAAGACAGAACATTCAGTCTGAAGTTGTCCTCACTAATTAGAAAAATTTCTGGCCAAAACTATATTGGTTTGATCCCAAAGAACACAGGTTATCCCAGCGATTCCTCAGCATATACTGTCACTGGTAGAGTCCTCATCTTACATACTTCCAGTCTCAGTAAGGGCTTGCTAACACAGCCAGGACGCTGTGTGTGGACAAGCACCGACATAGCTGGTAGGCTCTTCTCCCTCTGAACCCATAGACCATATAACAGAGCCCTTCTCTCTCACTGACCTCAGAAAATATACTTTTTTAGATGAAAAACATCCTATAGCCATTAGTTGACTCTCCAAAATCCACTGACAAATGCTGTTTTGCTAGATGTTCAGGCATGTCATCAGGAAGCTCAGTGCCATTTAGAGTTGTGATCTGCTCATTAATTGTTCCATATAGAAGAAGAGGCAGCCAATATCAAGAACATTTGAAATATTTCATATTTATCCAGAAAAAAAAAAAAAACAAAAACAAAATCCATTGACTAGTTTGACTACAGGGTTCTGGTACCAAAGGCACAACTTGGATTAAATAAGAAAGGAAACAGTTACTAGTTTTTATTTCATATTTAATCTCTAGAGAGAAATAATTTCTGAAAGTGCCATTTGGACACTGACCTGCTCTGACTAATTTTGATATCTTGTTCTTGGCAGACAAACCAGTTCTCCTTTTTCTGTAATACATGTGGAAAAACAGTTGCCTCTGCAATGTAATCCATCATTTGTCAATGGGGTACTGAACTTACTCACCTTGAATATAAGAGATAACATATTTCAAGCATTAGTTTGGAGGTTGCATCATCATTCTCCAGACCAAAAACTATATAGGCAAAAAAGTCTGGCAAACTAAAACAAGGGAAGGTTTGGGAAGGTTTGGGAAGAGAAGGTTTGAGAAGGGAAGGGAAGGGAGGAGAAGGTTTGGGAAGGGAAGGGAAGGTTTG
>VZRE01000389.1:0-41922 GCA_013396775.1 Cephalopterus ornatus
GCCCTTGCTGGGCTTTTTGTCTCCTTGCTTTTCTTCACCTTTACCAGAAACTCTGAGGAAGTTCTTTCAGATGTAGTCTTGGCGGTTTCTGTGATTTTGTCACTGTTGATGTTGGTTTCCAACCTGTTCCTGTTCACCAAGCTCCGCTGCGGCTCCCAGAGACGACACCCAGGGAGGCTCTATGTTGCCGTCCTGCTCAGCGTCATTGTCTTCTTCACTTTTGGCATTCCCTTCTGCATGGATGTTCTCCTCAATATTCTCAATTTTGATGAAATATTCCCTGACAACATCTCTTTGCTGCTGGCTTTGCTGGACTGCTGCCTGAACCCTGTGATTTACGTCCTGGTGGGGAGCTGCCGGCGGCGCCACTTCCATCACTCCATCAAAGCCACTCTCCGATGTGTGTTTGAAGAGAAAGCAGGGAATGAGGAAGGGAGCCATGTGTGTGGGGACACTGTGGTGGGGGTGACCTCTCTGTAAGGCACTGCTGGTGAGGTGACCTGGAGATGTGGCACCTCACAGACAGCCAGAAGTGTGGGGACTTGGGGGCATGTGGCTCAGAGCCAGGGTAGCTGGGCTCGGTCCTGTTCCCTGGCTGCATTCCCCTGGAATGACCCTTACTGCCCCGTCCCCAGGGAATGAACTCTGTCTCCTTGGGTTCAGCTGAGTTCTTCCTGTGCGTTAAATAAAAAGCTATTCATCTGGTCCAGTCCCCGTTTTCTCTCTTCATTTTACCCTCTGTTTATTTTAATTACAACTTGCCTTATATTTAGTTTTGTCTTTGACAGTATTTCAAGTCTTATTTCCTCCAATGAGGATTCCTGGTTCTTCTCAGATCCCTCCCTAATGCAAAGCACAGCTCTGATGGAAAGACATCCTAGGGAAGCTCCAGAGTAGGCATAATGGATAACAAGATGGAGAAAATCATATTGCCAAATATCCATGAGATTCATCAATTAAGAAAAGAGAACAATAAAACAAAGCAATTAAGTGTATGCTGGTATTAATATAATTATCAGTACAGAAACAATCTATACAACCCAGGAATATCTGTCAGTGAAGGAGGATATTTTCTATCTTATTTATCTTCCAAAGTTTCTTGCCATTAGTCATTTCCTCTACTCAGAAAAGGTTGGAAGTCAGTGCCCTAAAATTTGGTCTCTGTTCAGAAGAAATTGGACTTTATGGGCTCATTCCTTCTTCATTTTAAGGTGATGTAAAACCAGCTTCTTTGTGAGAGGTCCCAGGAGAGCCCAAGGGAGCAAATTCTGAATCACCTTTATGTACATTACAGAAAAATAGCATTAAAAAGTAGAGAACAGTAGAAATGGGACTCAAATTTCAGCTTTCAGGAGCTCAAAACAGGAAACAAAAAGCAGCTACAGGCATTAGGGTGAACCACTAATTCTGTTAAGTGATGCTTTTTAAATTAATAAAAAGACAAATAAACAGAAAAAAAAGTAAAAAATAATAGAAGACAGAAGCTTCCCTTTAGGAAAACAATTCCAAATGAAGGAGTGAAGGTTTTTCAAAGAAAATTACCTATGTTACCTTCTCCTAACAATTTTGGTTCAAAGAATAAATGTTAGGTAGTTTTATAGGACAAATAATCCCATCTTGTACCTCAAGAGATTAGATCTTCTATGGAATAATTTGTCGCAAATCATGTTATTTATTTAGCTTTTTCTATTTCCTGAATTTTTTTCCCTAACCTTGAAATTATTTTTATTGGTAAAGGAGATTTAAAAGCCATGGATTCTTATCTATCCTTTTCAAGGAAAAAATAACAAGTAATTCATGCTTCACTTAGATGCAGAAACTCTGTCTAGGGCTGGAAGAAATTAAAATAATTTCACTCTTTGATGTGCTCACATTAGGAAGCCCAGAATGGCTCTCTGAGCTGCAAAAGTGTGCTTGGATATGGGTATTTAAAATTAAGTGAGATAAATTCCTCCTCCTTGCAGGAGTTTCATGTCTGATTTCAGCAGGAGGAGAGTTGTTTCTCATCTCATCTTCAGAGATCCAAGTGAAAAGTGACCGAGAATTCATGCATTTAGGAATGACAGGGATTTATTGGGTGAAGTGCAAATTCTAAGCATGACTCCTTTGAGGAAATTCAGACACCAAGACATTTCACCTTATCAAATTAATGTTATTTAATAGTCACTGGAAAGAAACAGACACTTTCAATGTGGTCCAAATAAAGTTCAGGAAAATTCTGTGGCCCAGGTCCTTGTGTGATTTTACTGATCACAGATAGAACTCATTTAATCAGCTGAACTATCTACAATGAGGATACTGAAGGTCAGGTGCGATGAACCTTTCCCAAAACCTCGGAGTTCTTTGACTCTCCCAACTCTTGTCTCTAGACCAGGCTTTTAGGAGGACATAGTTATCGAGTCCTTGGTTTCCCGCTCATCTTTGTCGTCCCCTGACTCTTCAAAGGCCCTCTGGAATGCCAGCCTGAGGGTGAGCTTGAATCTCCGATCCCTGTAGCTTCCCACCAGGAAGTAAATGACAGGGTTGAGGGTGCTGTTGACACAGGAGAGCACAAAGCCGATCTCCGGGGAGTAGAGAAATTTGTAGCCCAGGAAGTCGAAGAGGATGAGGACGCTGAGAGGCACGGCGAAGATGAGGAAGAGGAGGACGGTGAGCATGATGACGGTGAAGAGCCGGCCCGTCTGGAAGTGCTGGGAGCTGCACTTGACCCTGAGGAAGAGGGTGAGGCTGAAGAGCAGCATGAGGGGAGCGCAGATGAGGAAGTCCAAGGTCCCGATGGTGATGAGCAGGCTCTGGCAGAGCCTGGGAGAGGGGTGGACGGTGCACAGAAAGTACCCCAGCGTGTTCAGCAGCAGGGACAGAGCCCAGAGCAGGCCGGAGATGATGGCAGACAAGTGTTTGGGGCGGTGGGCCCGGCACCAGATTGGAGAGAGCACAGACAGGCACCGCTCGATGCTGATGGCCGTCAGCAGGTACAGCCCGGTCCCGTACATGGAGAGATCCAGGAAGAGGAATATCCCAAACTGCACCCCCACGTTGAACTGCATCAGGTACTGGATGGTCTCGATGGCGATGCAGAGCAGGTAACCAAAGTCGGCGGCCGCCAGGTTCAGGATGTAGACGGTGAAGTGGTTCCTGCGGATGCGGAAGCCCAGGTACCACAGGACCAGGGCATTCCCCACCATCCCACAGGCAGAGCTGATGAGGCAGAAGCTCTCCATGAACTTCAAGATAGCATAGGATGGCTCCTGTTGCCCCATAGCCCCACTCTGGTTAGTCCCAAGGGCCTGGCTGGTTGTGGCTGGAAGAAAGATTGGTGTGGCTGAAGAATTCATAGTGGGTGATTCCAGACGCACCTGGAAAAAGAGAGGGCAGAGGTGGTAACTCCAGGGTGACTTTCCATCATAGTGTCCTGGTGGTGTTCCTGGTTTTGTTCCAGGCCTTTGTAGCTAGAACTTGGACCATAAAGCTCATCCAGTTCCACCCCCTGCCATGGGCAGGGACACCTTCCACTAGACTAGGTTGTTCCAAGCCCTGTCCGACCTGGCCTTAAACACCTCCAGGATAGGACTTCCAGACCCTCTCCAAGCAACCTGTGCCAGGGCCTCACCACCCTCAGAGGAAGAATGTCTTCCCAATATCCCACCTAAACACATCTGATGTCAGTTTAAAGCCAAACAGAAGTCCATGTTAACAACTCTGGGATAATTGTCCCATGGAGACAGGATTAGGTGGGACAAAAATCTTGCCAGAAGTGTGAAGGCTCCAGGCAACCAAAATACATGTTTAATTAGTGTAAAAACTGATTAAGTCCAGTCCTATGTGCATGCCCAGAAAACATGGTAGGAAGACTAGTAGGTCTAGTGGAAGATGTCCCTGCCCATGGCAGGGGTTGGAACTGGATGAGCTTTAAGGTCCCTTCCAACCCAAACCACTCTGTGATTCTATGATTCTATGGAAACATTTCATTCTATAAAAACGTGGTGGTTTTTTATACTGATAACTGATTTCTATTTTAATAAAGATAATAATTTGCCATTGGTTGGTTCGTTCTCTTGGGTCCTATGTACAGACAATGAACATTTTGGTCTGTCTCAGTCAGCCCTTTCCTCAGAAACTGTGAGAACCACATGCAAGAAACCACAAAATATCTCATCCTCACAGGGCATTGGGCATATGGGTCTGATAATTCACCCCATTCCCTGAGGCAGTTCACTGTTTCCTCCCCAATGGTACTGAGATCTGAATGAGAGCCTTGGTAATAAGAAAAAGTAGGAAAATAGGTTCAACACCCCTTTTTTTTTTTTTTTTGATCTGATAAGAACACATACTGTGGTTTTTTGCTCTCTCTCTCTCTCAGCCAGCTGCTAATTTGGACATGGTAGGCAGAGAAGTGTCATGAGAGATGGGTTAAAAAGAAGAGAGGAACAAGCTGAAATAGGGTTTACTGGGTACCATATCACTGAACTGTCTAACCAGCATGAATCCTCTGTTCTCTCTTTGTAAAACACATGCAGACAGACTTCCAAAAGCACAAAATGTGACAGGTTGAATCACTGTTGTTTCATCCCAGCACTCCAGACACAATGACCACAGTACTGCATGGACAGAGGCAAGAGAAGTGCGTGACGCAGGGAATTTCAAAGCCAGGTCAGACAGGGCTTAGGGCAACCTGTTCCAATGGAAAGTGTCCCTGCCCATGGCAGGGGGCTGGAATTCAATGATCTTTAAGGTCCCTTCTAACCCAAACCATTCCAGGATTCTATGATTTCCTTTAGGGTTGACTGAAAGCAAGGAACTTGCGGCACTGCACAGCACTGTTCGATAGTGGTGGATGATTCCATCCTCAGCTCTTACAGGACCTCAAGTCTAACCTTAAGACTTCAGGGCCCAGCCTTGTGGCTGTTCCTCCCTCACCACCTGCTTCTGGGGTGGCCACCAATTATGAGATTTTGGTTCACAGCAGAAATTAGCTGAAGCAGCATCAAACTCTGTGCAGCAACTCTGTTGCAAGGACAGAGGAAGACCAGGTGGTTAAAGTAGTTTCCTGGCCTTTAGAAGACCCAAGGCACTGCTCTCTCTGCCACAAAATATCTGTGCAAATCTGAAGCAAGTTTCCAGTCCATTTGGAGAGGTAATGAACATTTGAGTGCCATTGTATTCCCTTGGAAAGACTGAATTCTTGTCTCCAGGACACATTCAAGACATGAATCTACTTCCTTAATAAAACCAACTAGTGGAAGTTCTCCTCAAACAGCAGCAGCCTGAGTCCAGGTGGTCTTTTTCTCTCTTGGAATTAACGACCCTCCCTGTGGTTCACCTGCAAAACCCACCACCAAAACCACTTCGACTATGGACAGAAAGTTATGCTGCTGTAATGCAGATCTCTAAATAATGATACTTATATTACAGAGGTGTATTTAGAGCAATCCAATAGCACTTGTTCATGGAAAAGCATCCCTGGAATGAAGTTCTTCTTACCTTGAAAATGATTATGACAATGATCTGATGTACAGGAAATTTCTAACCAGCAGGAGAATATTTGATCTTCTCCTTTCCTCCACTGTTTTTGGTTTTCCCCCCTTCCCCCCACCATTTCCCCAAAAGCCTGAGAAAAAGCATTAGAGTGCAATGGCAAAGATCCATCCAGGAATTTCTCACCTTCTCGTGGGTTCCTTGGAACTTCAGCGACTGCTTTGCAGCAGCTGCCTGATGTGGATCTGCTGGGCAATATTGTCCCCTGAATTCTGTGGCATAGGGTCCAGACAAGGTCCTTGTGTCAATACTGCAGTGCTGGGCTAATCAGACACTTTAAAAAGCCAGCGTGACACCCATCAGCCAATCACTTTCCAGGGGAAAACATCCTGTGTGTGTGATAACCGAACCACTTCCCCCTCCCCTCTTCACAGTATCATGGAAACAATTTTTGTTTTACTAATTCTCCTCTTTTTAGCCAGTTTTGTCCATACAAACTTATCCCTTGCCTCTTGCTCTGATGTTTCATACCCATGTCCCTGAGATGCTCTGGTTTCACAGCCCCAGAAGATGATGCTTTACTGCTGCTCAGAGTCACACAGAGAAATTTTCAGTCCTCTCCCAAAACACGGTCGCTGATGGTTTTGCAAACTCCCTCAGCACAGCTGCTCATCCCTATTGTCCCTGCCCAACCATAACACACCCTTAACCACACTATCCTCTCCTGACCCACAGCCTCTCCCACCAAAATTCAGCACCCTATTTAGTCCCTATTGTTTCATCCAACTTTCCCTGGAGGAGGGTCCACTCAAACTTCACATTTCAGCAGCTATAAATTCCCAGTCTCTGCTTGTTCTGCCCCAGTGCACAATTCTGGTGTCAGGAGCTATTTCAGTGCAACTCCACACTCCACCTGCTACTCAGTCTTTCAGCACAGTCCTTCACCACACCTCGGGCACTTCCGATTTCACAAAACCCTCAAGAAAGCCTCCAGCCTCCAGCCTTTCACTTCCAGTTTCACAACTACCCCCCAAACAGCACCTCAGCCCCATCCTGCCCACCATCAAACTCATGGCTCTTCCCCACACAGAATTCACCATGTACTCACAACATCCCCCTCATCTTCTTGCCATGCACACCACACATCCATGAGGACCCCCACCACAGTGTCCAGAGCCAAAGGAAGTGGAGCGAAAACAGAGAACACACCTTTCTCCTTTCCTGGCAGCTTGTGTCCTTACAGGGAACTATTTCACAACAGGAGGTACCAGCAACTCTTGATTTTAACTAGTGCATGAATCACTTCTGCTGGTCCATCCGGCCAGGGGAACAGAGGGAGAGGAGTGTGACACCAGCCAAATTATTGCCATGTGTGTCAATGGGTACAGAAATGGGCAGATCCAGCTCAAATTTGCTTAGCAGGTCAGATACATATTTGTTCATCTTCCTCTTCCTTTCCCAAAGATTGTAAGACTGGTTTTACTTCCTTACCCAATATTTCTTCCTGTAGTTGTTGCTGGTAGCCCTTATTAACCTGGCCAGGACTCCAGTGTAAAATGATATTTAAATTAAAAGACCATTTTCACCCAGGGCAGTATTTAACCTCCTCATAAATTTGAGGGTTTCTCTTTTCCCTGCATGGATCACTGGCATTCTGTGTCAGGAGATGGTCACAACACCTTGGTTGTTAATGGCCCATTCTAAACTGCAAGCCATGTCAACAAAACAAAGGAACGGGCAGTGGATGAAACTCTTTATTGATGCCCATATATCAGAATTTAAAAATACACAGTAAACTTCAGAGTAGTGATGAGTTTAAGTGATGCTTAAATTCATTGAATCCTGGAATGGTGTGGGTTGGAAGGCAACTTAAAGATCATTGAATTCCAACCCACTCCATGAGCAGGGGCACCAGCCACTAGACCAGGTTGCTCCTACCTGGCCTTGAGCGATTCCAGGGATGGGGCATCCACAGCTTCTCTGGGCAACCTCTACCAGAGCCTCACTACCCTCACAGCCAAGAATTCCTTCCCAATATCCCATCTAACCCTGCCCTCTGGCAGGTTAAAGCCATTTCCCCTAATTGATCAGGTAATCATAGGAAAGCCTGGAGTTGCAAAGACTCAACCCAGCTGACTTCCGCAGATGTACAAGAGCTGACTTCCTCCCCTCCCTCAGTTTCCCAATTTGTAAAATAAGGGTTTTTTTCCTTTACTCTATAATTCACTGATTTTTGCTGAAACATGCAAGTTCTTGCAAGAGACTTTATTCACTGGGCTGTCAGTGATGAAATTTCATGTAAAATAGGGACTTGGAGGGTCATCAAGAGGTGACTTGGGCCATCTTCTGTCTCTCTTCTACTTACTACTAGAGAGCTCTTATTTTTTAATTATTTTTATTTTTTTAGTGAAGATCCCTGCTTGATGTGGGGTTTTTTTTGAATAAAAACTGATTTAGAAGTCCTGTTTTATTTCTCACCAAACTAAAAAGCCAAAGCAGTGGATCCAGTGGGCCTCTAGACTTTGAAAAAACACAGATCCTGGTTTCATAATGGATTCTGGGAATGGTTAACTGGACTAGGGCACATCACATGCTTGTCCACTTTAATATTCAGCTCATCCATTGGCTGTTATTTCAAGGAATCATGGAATCATTCAGGTTGGAAAAGCCCTCTAAGATCATCCAGTCAAACAGTTCCCCCAGCACTGCCAAGGCCACCACTAAGCCATGTCCCCAAATGCCACATCCACACAAGTTTTAAATCCCTTGAGCACCCTGTCAGTGAAGAAATTTTTCCTAATATCTGATCTAAACTTCCCCTCGCAGGACAGGATTAATTTCTCCTCCTTCCCAATTTCCTTTCACTGAGCCTTCATACCTCCCTCCTGCAGCCCTAAGAGCCCTTGAGAGGAGAGATTTCCTTGGAGGGGGTGCAGGAGTTCTACATAAACAGCGAATTAAGCCCTTGAGGTGGGAGATTTCCTTGGAGATGGTTAAGAAGAGCTACTTAAACAATTTTCTTCTCAGCCTTCTCTCTGTTTGCTGGGCTGTGTATGCATCCTTCAGTGGCCACCCATCTCCAAGCAGACTACAAACCAGTTCTCATGGGCAGGAAACATCAAGATACACCTGCTGATACAGGAAACCAAGAAATTAAATTAGGTGGGATTATTGCACTTTGTAAGCAAGCATTGGAAGCTTTCCAGAAGATGTTCTATGTTTTTTAAAGACTGGGCTCTAATTCATTCATACCAGGAAAGGCAGATGTTGAGGAGATAAAATCCTACAGCCCTTACACAAAAAATTAGATCTTCAAACACAGATGAGGTAAGTTTTCCAGATTCTTTGATCCTTTCCCTTTTCTTCCTCTTTTCTTTCCCTTTTCTGATTTCCTTTCCTCTTTTCCCCCCTCATTTCACAAATGTGAAAGTACAAAAAAGAAATTTTCACTGAACTATCTCTGGCTCTCTTTGCCCAGAACCACATACAGAGCCAGTCCTGCAGTCCCAAATTAAGTTATTTAATTCTGTTTCCCATTAACCACCTGAGATTTCAGGGGAAAACAACTTGCAATAAGGAGGTGGTGCAATTTCTCATCCTTTTTTGAAATTAAAACAGTCCACATTGTATTTATTCCATATTGCAATTGACTGCATAGTATCATGTACCTCTAATCCGTCCCTTAAAAGATACTTTTAGAGGTAAGACCTATAAATTTTGTGCCCTTTCTTGAATATCTTTTACCTCCTGCCAGTACAACTAGAAGCACAGGAAAAGTCCCAAACTTTCCCAACTTCCTCCCCAGGCTTCACTTTGTGGGTTTGAGAGCAATTTTGGTTTTTCTCCACTTCAGCATTTCCTGTGCGTGCTTGAGCAGCTTTTTGCCCGCACAAGAGTTTCTGATTTTGCCATAATTTTAAATCATAAAGCAAAAGCCTGACTCAGACCGACCCAATCCCAGAAGAATTTAGTGGGTGGCACCCCTGCCCATGGCAGGGAGGTTGGAACTAGATGGTCTTGAAGGTCCCTTCCAACACATTCCAGGATTTTTTTTTTTTTTTTCAGGATATAGAATCATAGAATCATAGAATCATACGGGTTGGAAGGGACCTCTGAGATCATCAAGCCCAACCCTTGATCCACTACTACCAGTTACTAGACTATGGCACTAAGTGCCACATCCAGCCTCTTCTTAAATACCTCCAGGGATGGATAATCCACTACTTCCCTGGGCAGCCCATTCCAATGCCTGATTACCCTTTCTGTAAAGAATTTCTTCCTAATATCCAACCTAAACCTCCCCTGGCAGAGCTTAAGACCGTGCCCCCTTGTCCTACTGCTGGTTGCCTGGGAGAAGAGACCAACCCCCACCTGGCTACAGCCTCCTGTCAGGGAGTTGTAGAAAGCAATGAGGTGTCCCCTGAGCCTCCTCTTCTCCAGACTAAACAACCCCAGCTCCCTCAGCCTCTCCTCACAGGACTTGTGTCTGAGTCCTTTCACCATCCTGGTTGCTCTTCTCTGGACCCGCTCCAGAGATTCTATGGTTCTGTGGCTGAAGTCTCATGCAAGGAAAATTAAACATGTAGAGGGGGAAGGAAAGAAAAATCAACAACAAAAATCAATCAAACAAACAAAAAACCAAAACCAAAAAACCAACCAACCAACCAAAAAACCCCCCCCTTGATAAACTTCATTCTAATTCTACATATTTCTTAGTGTGACTGCATTTCTGATAAAGAATTCATTTTTAATAATTTTAAAACCTGATGAATCGTTTTGCCTTTATTTTTCCACATTTCCAGGCTCTGCACTGAATATCCCCCCAACGGCTTAACATGGAGAACGCCAGCAGCGTGAAGGAATTCATCCTCCTGGGCCTCTCGGAGAACCAAGGGGTGCAGAAAATATATTTTGTGCTGTTTCTGGCTTTCTACCTGATCACTGTGGCAGGAAATCTGCTCATAGTGGTCACTGTCACCAGCAGCCATTGCCTGAACTCCCCCATGTACTTCTTCCTCTGCTGCCTGTCCTTTGTAGACATCTGCTTCTCCTCCATCACGGCTCCCAAAATGATCGCCGGCCTGCTGGTGGGGAGTAAAACCATCTCCTTTGTGGGCTGCATGGCACAGCTCTTTGGGTTTCACTTCTTTGGCTGCGCTGAGATCTTCCTCTTCACGGCCATGGCCTACGACCGCTACGTTGCGATCTGCAGGCCCCTCCGCTACGCGGCCCTCATGAGCGGGCGCGCGTGCGGCCTCATGGTGCTGGGCTCGTGGGTTGGGGCCTTCTTCCACTCCGCCCTGCAGCTCCTTCTGACCATTCGCCTCCCGTTCTGCGGCCCAAACAAAATCGATCACTACTTCTGTGACGTCCACCCCCTGCTCCGCCTGGCCTGTGCCGACACCCGCGCCGTGGGCGCCGCCGTGGTGGTCAACGGTGGCTTGATAACTCTGAGCGCTTTTGCCATCCTGGTCTCGTCCTATGTTGTCATCCTGGTTTCCTTGAAAGGTCAGACTGCTGCAGGGTGGCACAAGGCCCTCTCCACCTGTGGGTCCCACATCACCATGGTGATCCTGTTCTTTGGGCCGTGCACGTTCATCTACATCCGCCCATCCAGCAACCTGGCGGAGGACAAGGACGTGGCTGTGTTCTACTCCATCATCACACCCATGCTGAACCCCCTCATCTACACCCTCAGGAATGAGGAGGTGAAGAGTGCCATGAGAAAGCTGTGGAGCAGAAAAGTGGGAAGCGAAAATGGAAAGGTGTAGGACCATAGCCATGTTTCCAAAGGATTGGACAAAATCGAGCATCTTTCGCTATGATTTCTTTTGTGACAATTCCTCGTGACCTGCCCTTTAAAGGACAGCTTGCTGGTAGCTCCTGCTGTAATTAGGAAGGTACTAAAGGTTTATTTTTTGAGGGGAAAGACATTGTGAACTCTGTGATGAGCTGGCATTCCCTGTCTATTCTTGGTCAACAAGCACAGGTCCAGACCAGGGCCTCCTGAGCACAAACTCAACACCAGTGTTTAAATAAATACTGTCAAAAGTACTGAAAATGTTGTCCAGGTAGAGCATCCCATTAAAAAAAAAAAAACACACAAAACCCTGATATTATGTGGTAGTTGAGTCCTCTGCTGATGCAAGTAATGGGAGAGGAAACTTCTCCCCTTCCCCTGTCACCTCAAGTAATCCTTTCTGAAGTGTTCCAGACCAGGTAGGATGGGGCTTGAAGCAACCTGGGTTAATGGAAGGTCTCCCTGCCCACAGGAGAGGGTGGAATGAGATGGTCTTTAAGGTCCCTTCCAACCCAAACAGCTATTCTATAATTCCACAGTTCTATTTACTTCTCCAATCCCTGCTGCGATCCTTCCAACCATACCCTCTATCCTTCAAGTTTTGCCTCACATTTTTTATTTTCATCTTTAGACTAATATAGAATCACACATCTAATGAAAGACACTTTACTGTGTCTTAAGGAGTCATCAAAGTAGGGCTTTGGAGGCACAAATTCATGTGACAATAATAACAAAAAAGAATTGTTTAGGAACTATTCCAGTAGCCAAGACAACTCCTTGCCTTAAGCAGGGTTGAAGGTTACAAGGTGTTCCCGGCCCAAGATAGGTTTTATTACTTTATAACACACACACACAAAAATATTAAAAATTGATAAATTTTTAAATGCTTTGGAGGTGAACACTAATGGGTTTTTTTAGAGGTCTCATTTTTGAGTGCTGCTGAGCAAGTATTCACCCATAGCTTATGGGAGGTGTCACTGAAAGCAGCATTAGGCTCCTCCACATTTTGTTAAGAATTCTTTCAAGAACTTCATACTTGAGCTAAAAAGTTGATTCTGTGCTTTGCACTGTGGCAGTAAAAATAACTGATAGGCAGAGAGGGCTCACCACAAACCCTTACAAATTTTTGAAGTAATTTTCTGTGTTACTTCTTGTTTCAAATTTATATTCATCAGGCATCTAAGGGATAACATCTGTAGCACAAGTGTGATTTTTTTTTTTTAATGCAGTGGTAAGAACAAGTTAATAAGAAATAAGGATGCAGATGAGAAATATTAGCTTAGGACAGAGAGCAGAATTCATATAAATTTTTATAAATGTCCTATGCAAGAGACATCTTTACTCTGACACTTCTCTCCAGACACTATCCTAATAACTATCCAAAGAACAATTTTAGCTCCTTGTCCACTGATGATTTCTGACAAAACTTCATTTGCCTCTGGGATCTCATTACTCCTGATAGTCTTGTGCTTCTGCTGTGTGATTTATTTGAACTATTTCTGCTACAGAAATAATTGTTCTTGTAGATGTTTTGCAGGTTGTTTTTTTTTTCAGAATGGGGAATGCAGACATAGAGTTGGGCTGTTCTTTTCAGCCACTGCAGGGCTCAGAGTTGGCAGAGATTTCAACTTGCTTTCACAACTTCTAAGCAGCAAATTGCAGCTGAGACATTCTGATGAAACCCCCTGAAGTGGTTTGGGGGGGTCGTCAGAGGAGTGACAGCAAGAGAGCTCTCAGTGTAAGTATTCTGAGATTGTCCCTTTATTTTGTTCAGGCCTGGCTGAAATCCTGTCTTTGAAAAGCAGCATTTCTGGTGAGTGACTTTTGTGGGTCTATTTTCTGAGAAACCTCTCCCCCCCGCCCCGCCCCCATTACAGATTTAGAATCACAGGATGGTTTGGGAGGGAAGGTACCTCAAAGCTCATACTGTTCTGACCCCTCTGCCATAGGCAGGGACATCTTTGACTAGATGGGGTTGCTCTAAGCCCCATCCAACACGGTCTTGAGCACTTGCAGGGATATCGCACAGTAGTGATCCTTGTGTAGTGTGTGGAAATGCTGCAAAGGTGAATTTGTGTGTGTTTGTCAAAAGGAGGGTCACCAACAGCTCATTCACTACCCCAGTGTCACTACAGGTATATTTATGAGGTGTTCAGAACTAAGTCCAGGACCTGGGTCTTATTTTTACCACCCTCCTCAACTAAATAAACTGAGCTTGTTATTACTCATGTCAATAATACATTCTGACTCGGATATTCCTTTAGGAAAGTATTGACTTTAAATTGAAATTGTCCCAAAAATACAGGAAAAAAAAAAGCTGAATATTTAACATGTCAGAGGTCAGTTTGTGCATGTTCTGATACTAACCCAGGTCTGATGTCACTACTATTGTCTCTTTTCTGTGCTCCAGGTCCTGCCTGAGTGGTGTCTATGGAGAACACAAACAACGTGACCGAGTTCATCCTCCACGGACTGACACAAGATAGGGCAGTAGCAAAAGTGTGCTTCTTGTTATTTTTACTCTTCTACACCACTATAATTTTTGGAAACCTGCTCATCATTGTGACTATATGGACAAGTGACCTGCTGAACTCTCCCGTGTACTTCTTCCTGAGCTATTTGTCTTTTGTAGACATCAGTTACTCCACTGTCTCAGCTCCCAAACTCATCCATGACCTTCTTGTGGAGGAGAGGACCATCTCCTTTGTGGGCTGCATGGCTCAGCTGTTCGGGACCCACTTCTGTGGGTGCACTGAGATCTTCCTTCTCATGGTGATGGCCTACGACCGCTGTGTCGCCATCTGCAAACCGCTCCACTACACGAGCGTCGTGAGTCCGCGCATCTGCAGCTGCCTCATGGCAGCCTCGGGGCTGGGGGGCTTTGTGCATGCCCTGGTGCAGACCCTGCTGGTCCTCCAGCTACCCTTTTGTGGGCCCAATAATGAGGTGGACCACTATTTCTGTGATGTCCACCCTTTGCTGGTGCTGGCCTGCGCTGACACCTGCACCATCAGCGTCAGCGTGGCCGTCAGCAGTGGCGTGATTTCCATGGGCTGTTCTGTTGTCCTTGCAGTATCCTATACTGCTATCCTGGTTTCCTTGAGGACACACTCTCCCAAAGGGCGGCTCAAAGCTCCCTACACATGCTCTTCCCACATCACGGTTGTGACGCTGTTCTTTGGGCCGTGCATTTTCATCTACCTGCGCCCTGCCACCACCTTCCTGGCGGACAAGTTGATCTCTGTGTTCTACACCATCATCACACCCATGCTCAACCCCTTCATCTACACCCTGAGAAACCAAGAGATGAAAAACAGCATGAAAAAGTTGTGGAGCAGGACAGTGAAGAGGAGTGAGAAATGAAAGGACAAGGGGAATGTTTGTAAGATGACATGAGCTTAAGACATCACGGGGAGGGGAAAAAACCCTGGTATTTGGTGTAAGTTTGGTGATTTGCTGATGCCAATTACAGGAGGGGAATCTTTCCTTCTTCCTCTGCCAGTGCAATTTCCAGTGAAATAATTACTATTCTTATTCAATATCAGTATCATGATTAAAATGTTCATCAGGGTAATAGCTAAATGCTTTTCCTACAACAGTGAGTCTGAATGCTCCTGTTTTTATGTATTTGCTATGTTCTGGTGAATGTGTCTCTTTCAGTTTTGTTTTCTCTCCTGCCCCTGGTTCCTCAAATACTCACCTAGGCTGTCCAGTGACAACAACTGTAAGACATGCAAATTAATGCCCACATCCAAAAACCACTCCTGTACAATAAACATGAAATTGTGGCTAAAAACTTCTGTTTTCTGAAAACTTCTATTGGCCCTAAAATTTTGGAAAGGGAAGCAGAGGAACGGGATGTCCTTAAAATAGTTGACAACTCACTCATTTGCCTGAAGGTAATTGGTGACACATGGAGATGAAATACAGGAGCAAGTCCTTGTCACTTTATGATGGCAGTAAAATTAGAAATAAAACATCATTACATGGACAAGAAAGTTTTATAATTTCTCCATATATCCATCAGAATAGGAAAAGAAAGAGGTAACCACGACTGGCAGAAGAGGAAGTGTTCATCTTCATTGTGTAAAACTAAAACCAGGGGTGCCGTCAACAAGATTTTCTTTCTGGATTGGAGGAGCAGCTCCTGAAGATGTAGCAGAAATGGCCTTAAAATTCAACAATCACATTCATTCTTTTTAGAGATTACATGCTTTCAGAGACTAGATTCTAGTCTTTAAAATTCATGCCATGGGTTTGAGTCCTTGGCTGGCTGCTGGACACCCCCACAGCCCCTCTCTCACTCATCCTCAGCTGGATATGAGGATAAATTGAAATAAAAAAATACTTGTGTGCTGAGATAAAGATGGGGGAATCTCTTATCAATTAATACCATGGCTAGAAGAATCAGTTCAATCTGATTTGAACTTGAGCCACAGTTCTCAGTGATATATCACCACTGATATTATGGTCTGCCCAGACCTTCCTTTGACTTGAGGAGTGAACATTCATCTCATCCTGATGAGGCATTTATCCAGTCTATCCCTGGGAAACCAAGACTCCCTGTCCTGGCCCTGAAGCTCTCTGATCTCAAGCAATGTTTCCTGGTGCCTCACGTTGCC
Organism: Cephalopterus ornatus; assembly: GCA_013396775.1. NCBI lineage: Eukaryota > Metazoa > Chordata > Aves > Passeriformes > Cotingidae > Cephalopterus > Cephalopterus ornatus. Next base: position 15,898 of record VZRE01000389.1, read on the forward strand.
TCGATGCAGAGATTAAGTATAACCCTAAATTTACAATTACTAGAAAGTAATTTACAATTGCTAGAAACTTATGGGTTTGTTTCATGCAAAGGGCTTTTGAGTGCTTAGAAGGGTGTGGTGTTTTCTTCTCTCTTCATCAACCTCCAGGACTACACTCACAGAAGATCCTCGAGTGAATTGGGATGCAACAAAGGGACCCAACCAGCAAAACTATTTAATAAGGCCCTCAGATACCTGCTTGGAGTTTCCTAATGACACATTTCTCTGAGGCCCAACTCTCTTTTGCCTGTGTTTAGTCCCCAGTATGTTCCAGGGGTATTTAAAGGTTGTGCTGGGATGGGGTGACTTCAGGGAGAAGGAAGATGCGGGAAATGCAGAGGTCAGTTCCGAAAGCCTTGGAGATGTTCCCTCATTGGCTCTCTCAGCGTAAATGACATACAGAAAACAGGACATTGATGCCATCACAGTAAAAGCTGCCCAGCAAGAAAAAAAACTGGCTAGAAAAACTCCTGAAGCAAGTTCCTATGCAACAGAAAAATAAGAGCAACGATATGGGAATTACAAGCAGGAGGAAGAAGAGTGGAACAATTTGCTGATCTATCAGATGAATAACTTGAAACATGGAGTGAATGATTTAAAATGTTTTTAGGCAACAAATGTGGAGCTCAGAAAGTTGATGTTGTATCAACATTTACTAACTGGGTACAGTAATAACCATTTTTTCTCTCCCTTCCTTATGTTCTTTGTGTCAGCCACGGGGTATTAAAGCGCATGTGTGTGGTGGTGTTTGTTTATGCGAAAGGCAGAGAGAAATCCTTGGTAACCTGATGACAAATATGTAGAAAAATGTAAATGCTACATTTTGGTCACCGGGATCCTTTAAGGCAGCTTCATTTAATGCTGATGGCATCACAGACATCTGGCCTGGGGCAGGTATCTGCTCTCAATCTCTCAGGTATTTACACTCAAGGACAGAGGTACAATCTTTTATGGGAAAAATCATTTCATTGTGGTGTAATGACCTAAAAAAGTTAAACTGAGCCATGTCTTTAAGGTGTTTATTCCTCCTTATTGACTACACAGGGAGGCAGAGCTGCTACACACAAACTCTAATGCCTGTTCTGAGGTCTCTGTCTAGTACAACCTAGGGGTGGCTGTAGACTGTTCGCCCTTTCTGCACCTCTGGAAAACTACTGCGCCTCTGGGAAAGAGAGAGGGAAAAGTGGGATCATTTCTAAACTAATGTTGTGATTTGCAGACATATAAATCTGAATTACGTGCCTGAGATCTACCAGAAAGGGGTAGAAAATAGAGCAAGACCCGAGGAAAGTGCAAAAGGCAAAAGGTATGTAAGAAAACCAAACTCTGATTTCTTACTAGTAACCTCCTGCTTGCTGAGTTATAAACTCTTCGGCAGAAATGAGCAGCAAAGGAATTTCCTGGTGGGATTGTAAATGGAAATGTGCATTCCTCTGCTTGTCCTATTTTAACAGTGAGTGTATTTGTCTACCGGAGAACTTTACAAATTCCTTTAAAAAATAAACAGGTAGAGAAACTGGGCAGGGTTTTGCAGCTTCTGCTTTGTTAGAGACCCCAAATTTTTGGGGAAGAGCATGTTATGATAACAGCAGGCCTAACACAACATTCAAGCTTCCAAACAGCTGCTGGCTCAGGGGAGAGGAATTCCAGGGAGGAACCTGGTTTCTGTGCACCTATTTCCAGTTTCAGAGTGGATGAGCTAACTAGAGAGTCCTTTCCTCAATTTAGAGGAGAGCCATTAGGAAAAGAACATGGAACAGCTCATGGTTTAGCCACATATTGTAGATAAGATGCTTGAGCATGGCAGGATTTACTTCCATCATAGCACTTCAAATTCCTGGCAGATAAAACGACAGCGTAGCATTTTTCCAGCTCTCTATGCTGTGAGAGTAGGATGTGGGGGAATCGCCATCCCTTAAGTGTTTTAAGAGACATGTGGATGTGGCTCTTGGGGACATGGTTTAGTGGTGGGCTTGGCAGTGCTGAGGGAATGGTTGGACTCGATGATCTCAGAGATCTTTTCAACCTCAATGATTCCACGATTCTGTGATTTCTCCCTGACAGAATGGGAGCACACATTTGTCACACCAACTACAATGCAGGAAAACAGTGGTCAGAGTCAGTTCAGGGGTGAGGGTCACTGTGGAGGGCTCAGAGACCTGAAACAGGGAGCAGGAAGGCAGAAGAGCAGGGGACAGTGCTCTTTGCAAACATTGCTCACTGTGATTTATGATATGACACTGTGCTTTCTGTAGCAGGAAAAACAGCAGCAAATGCATCCTGCTGTCACCATCCAAGACCCTTGGAGCTGTAGCACATTCCCTTCTCTTCCTGGCCAGCCCATGACTGCCCCCCCAACCTGTGCCATGGGAGCCTGAGCTACAGTGATGGCACGGGGTAACTTCTCCCGGGTGACTGAATTCATCCTCCTGGGGCTTTCTGACACGAGGGAGCTGCAAGTCCTCTTCTTCACCATCTTCTTCCTGGCCTACACCATGGTTCTGCTGGGGAACCTTCTCATCATTGTGACAGTCAGGACTGACCCCAAGCTCTCCTCACCCATGTACTTTCTCCTCTGCAACCTGTCCTTCATCGATATCTGCTGCACCTCTGTCACTGCTCCCAGGATGCTGGGGGACCTGCTCTCCCAGAGGAAGGCCATTGTGTTTGAAGGCTGCATAGCCCAGCTGTTCTTCCTGCACTTTGTTGGCTCCTCGGAGATGTTCCTCCTCACCGTGATGGCCTACGACCGCTACACAGCCATCTGCAAGCCCCTGCACTACACGGCCATCATGAGCCGCTGGGTCTGCTGGGTGCTGGTCTGCTCCTGCTGGGCAGGGGGGTTCCTCCACTCCATCACCCAGACTTTGCTCACAGTCCAACTCCCCTTCTGCGGCCCCAACACTATTGACAACTACTTCTGCGACGTGCAGCCCGTCATCCGCCTGGCCTGCACTGACATCTACGTCACCGAGTGGCTCATGGCCTCCAACAGCGGCCTCATATCCCTGGGCTGCTTCCTGGTCCTGGTCACCTCTTACACGCTCATCCTGGTCTCCATCCGGGGCCGCCTCACCCAGGGGCACTGGAAGGCGCTCTCCACCTGTGCCTCACACGTGATGGTCGTCACCCTCTTCTTCGTGCCCTGTATCTTCATCTACCTGAGGCCCTTCTGCACCTTCCCCTTTGACAAGTACGTCTGTGTCATCTACACCATCTTCTCCCCGGTGATGAACCCCCTCATCTACACCCTGAGGAATAATGAGGTGAAGGAATCCATGTGGAGGTTGTGGAAGTGCTGCAGAGTCTTCTGAGACCAGCTGAGGTTGGCACCACACGCGGACTTGCACCTGGAGTTACGTTCCTACAGACTGATGGCTTGGTAACTAATGCTTACACACTTCAAATTATGTGTGTGTGTATATGCACACATATATATATATATATATATATAAATATTAGTATTAAAAATCCATGTTGAAAAACTGAAGCTTTCTAAAATATTAAAAATCCATTTTGAAACAACCTAAACCTTCTAAACTGTTTCATTTGTGTGGGATCATAATTTTCAAATGTATAATCCAGCACAAGGATTTTTCTCCCTCTCTGCCGTGCTTTTACTGTGCTATGACAGTAGATGGCAGAGGCACATGCACTTAGTGTCCCCAAATTCACCCACCGACACCAATGTTCTCAGGTGAAAGTAGAGACACTGCAAACATTGTCTGTAGGATTTTCTTTGGACACAAATGGATGTGAATTCTTTTAACCTTTCAGAACATAGTCATAATTCTCTCACCGAAATGAGTTATTAAAAACATACAAGGGACAATATATAGAGGAAAGAGAGGGATTTTGGACAAGAGCATAGAGCGACAGGACAAAAGGGGAATGGCTTCACACTGACACAGGGTGGGTTTAGATTGGATTGTAGGAGGAAATTCTTCCCTGTGAGGATGGTGAGGCCCTGGCACAGGTTGCTCAGAGAAGCTGTGGCTGCCCCATCCCTGGAAGTGTTCAAGACCAGGTTGGACAGGGCTTGGAGCAACCTGGGCTAGTGGAAGGTGTCCCTGCCCGTGGCAGGGGGTGGAACTGGATGATTTATGTAGTTCCTTCCAAGCCAAACCATCCAGGGATTCTCTGATCCTATGAAGGAGTGACCCAATTCAGCATTCTGCCTGGGGAGATAACAACAGTGTTTTGGGAAGAAGATTAAGGAAAAGGCATTAGGATTTTGTTCTGTGATGTGTTTTTAATAATCAACATTTCCACCTCACAGTAATTAAGTTTCTGTACTTCTTCATCCAACTTTATCCTTTCTGAGGGCAGCAATGACATCACCAAATCCATCAGGGATGTAAGTGCAGTGGCTGCCATCAAGAGAACACCAACCAGAATGATTTAGGATTGGATTCACCTCATCTAAATTAGAATCACAGAATTATTTATGTTGGAAAAGCCCTCTAAGACCATCCATTTCCCCAACACTGCCAAGGCCACCACTAATCCACATGCCCAGGTGCCACATCCACATGGCCTTTAAATCCCTCCAGGGATGGTCACTCCACCACTGCCTTGGGCAGCTGTCCCAGGGCCAGATAACCCTTTCCATGAAGAAATTTTTCCCAATATCCATCCTAAATTGCTGCAAAGGAAGTGGGAGGCTTAAATTCCTATCTTAAATTAGCCCTCGCTCCCACACGAGCAGAAAGAGGAGGAAGATCAGAAGCATCAGTGAGTCATTGATCCTCCTGGTTAAGAGAGATTTCCAAATATCTCCTATCTTTATGCAAATGAGATTTCATTTTAATGGTGAATTCCTACTTGGAATCATGATTGGATCATCATAGAATGGTTTGGGTTGCAAGGGAGCTTTTTTTCTTTAGTATTAGAGAGAAATGCTGCAATATTAAAATGTCCTCCAGGTCAATCAAGGTAAACTTCAATTGAGAAAAATATTAAAATGTATCACTGTGATACTTTTAAAAAATTCCAACAAAGTTTTTATTAGACATTTCAGAATGTATATTATAGAAATCCCATGCAATCATATAATATTTAATAAAATTCTGTTTTAGATGGCATAAAACTAAGCAGGAAATCCCACTCAGAGACTGGTCATCCAGTTTTGGAGTAAATGTTTTGTGTTCCAATGACATTTCCCCCATTTCTGCTTTAATAAAAAAGCCAAATTCCGTTGTCTCAATACTAGGATGGGACTTGGAATAGCCTGGTCCATTGGAAGGTGTCCCCTTCCCATGGCATGGGGTTGGAATGAACGAGCTTTAAGGTCCCTTCCAACCCAAATCATTCTATGAAGACAAACAATTTAATGTAATTGATTTTTCTCTCCAGGAAACATCTTGGGATGACTTTAATAAGGCCTCCGTTGGTGCTGTTAAAAAGTTGGGGCCTGACAAATTGCAAAGGTGGAACTTTGGCAGTTGAGTTTGTAAAGTGTGGAAATTGGCTCCACTGCGCATCATTAAAACCCCAAGTTCTTTCTCTCCTGGAAATTAGTAGCTCTCCGAGCTCACTGTCATCTAGAGGACAGGGAAAAATGGCCTCAAAGGGGAAAAAAATTCCACTGAGAACTGGTAGAATCTCTACAATGCTTTTGTTAAATGCCAAGTAAACTGAAGAAATCCCGGTCTAATTAATTTTGTTTAAAGACTATGGGACTGCAACACAAATGGACATCAGAGAAAAGGGACTGCAGTCAGTCTGGGCTCACCATAAGCTTTTCTAGGTGGAAAACTCAAGGCTTGACAAAGCTGGGTAGTCCCAGAAATGGTCAAAATCAAATCCCTTTGGCTGTGTTACACTGAGGATGGTCCTGGTGTGGCAGGAGGGAAGAGCAACAAGGCCAATCCAGCATATCATCAACTGGTGCACATCTGGATCCTGCAAATAGAGATTTTTTTTTTTCTTTTCTGTTTTGGGGGCATTTCGTGTGTTGTTTTTTAATAACTGATTTTATAATAGAATATAATGCAAGAAATGTAACTTTAAACTGTGCATCCTCAGCCAGGGATTCCTTCTTGAGTCCACAGCTCAAAAACTGCATTGTACCAAGTGGCTTTGAATGACCGAGCTAGCTGGGTGAACAAGAAACATAGAGTTTCCACTATGCTGCCCATACCAGCAGCTCACATGGGATGGCAACATTAAAGGGATTTTCACACCACCCAAGTATCTTCAGGCTGCTTTGAGGTATTGCAAGATGGGGAGTACTAGTGGAATTTTTATTTATTTATTTACCCTGAGGCAGAAAGCTTATCCCAAAGACTATCCTGTGTTTCTACTTCTATTGACCCAACTAAAAATACCCCCGAAAATACACAGCGGAGGGTTAGATGCAGAGCTGAGAGCCAGCAGTCCAAAAAATAGTCCTGGGTGACTGGCACCTTGATTTCGTAGGAGGTATTGCCCTCTCATGGCTGTTCAATGAAAAGTTGGGTGACAGGCAGGGGAAGTGACATGAAGCCAGTTTAGGAAAACGGAAAGGCACAGCCCTCATTCTCCTCACAGCCATGGATGGGATTGATCCCTTTGTTTCATCCCTTTCTGGCATCTGGATTTAACACAAAATTATTATCTTCATTCTTTATTGCAAAACTTCATGATGTTTTATGGTCCTTGGGCCAACTGCAGCACACAGGGAAAGATCTGGACCATGTGGATTTATTCCAAACTCTTGGATAACTCCAATTTGTAGAATCCCTGAATGGTTTGGGTTGGAAGGGATGTTAAAGATCATCGTGTTCCACCTCTCTGTCATGGCCAGCGACACCTTCCACTAGCCCAGGTTGCTCCAAGCCCTGTCCATCCTGGCCTGGAACACTTCCAGGGATGGGGCAGCCACAGCTTCTCTGGGAAACTTGTGCCAGGAACTCACCACCCTCACAGGGAAGAGCTTCTTCCTAATATGTAATTTAAATCTCTCATCCTTTAGTTTAAAAGTGTCCCCCCTTGTCCCATGTAAGATCCACAAGCCTTAGTTTTGAAAGAGTCACACTCTGCAAACACAGCAAACAAGCTTGAAAAATGATTGACAGGCAGTGTTGTTCATGAGAACAGGGCAGAAATTACAGGTGGGTATTGCTGGAATAGGAACTGTTCCTAGTCCTGGACATCACACGGGAAGTGATTCTCCCATAAGTCAATGCAGGGATGTTTTCTGGAACCAAAGGGCAATTTTTGTTAGCTCTCCAAAAGCAGTGCTGGGAATTTTAGTTCCTTCCATTTCCAGCCCCCTTTGGCAAGTTTCTGAAAAAAAACCCCATATACGCAATTAAGGTAACACCCAAAAAAGCTTCAGAGACACTTGTCCCCAGACACACCTTCATGTTTATAAACCTCATTAAAGAGGAGAGGTGCTCACCCTTGCCGCCCAGCCAGCCCTCCTGCCGGTGCTCACGGGTGTCTGTGGGAATATTGCTACACTGCTGAACCTGGACTCATCTCTTCCTTCAGAGCGAAATAATTTTTCTGTCCTATGTAGATATTCCAATCAGATGGTGAAGGAAGAAAAAGGGTAGTTGTGTTTCCTGGGGATACTGAGGACTTTCTGTTACCTGTAATTAAGTCTGTGTAGCAGTGAGTATTTCTGTGTTGCTGCTGTGGTATTTCACCTGAATGAGTTCCCCATTTTAAGAACTTGCCTTTTATTTCTGCTGACTAAAATATTTCTTATGTAGTTTAAGCTCTGACTTTTGTCCCTCTCAAGCTTCTGTGAGAAGCATGAGACCACAGAGGAGCCTGGCTTGGATGGGATATCATAATCACCTATTAAATCTCTGTACCTATTAAATCTCTTATAAACGAGAACTTGGGCCAATATTCACACCATTCCCTAATCAAGCTCTAATCTCCAAAAAGGAGGCACTTATTCTGAACTTTGCTTTATCTTTCTGTAGGGCTGATATGTAAATCTTTACCATAAATACTGAGTTACATTCCATGAAGCAATGCAGGATGAATGGGAAGACTCTTTAATGCCAAATTTAGTCTTCTTTGAATTGGAAAAAGAACAACAGGGGAAGTCCAGATAGATCCAAAAAGTACTAATACTGTTATGGAAGTCTAGAGGGTAAAATGTATAGAAAGGTGGGAAGTTTTTAATTTGATAGCGGATTATATCTCTTTTTATATTCCACTGGATAAACCTGAAAGAAACAAAATCATAGAACCACAGAACGGTTTGGAAGGAAGAGACCTTAAAGATCCTCTAGTTCCAACCCCTTGCCGTGAGAAGGGACACTTTTCTGTTGATTATTAGGGATTTAATTCTTCTGTGGTAGCATTACTCCTATAAAAATAAGTTTTAGCTTCAACTAGTAAACTAGACACCTTTGGTGGCATTATTATCACGAAATAATTTATGCTGAAAGGCTTTCTAGGGATCTGTACCCCACTCCCCTCACTCAGAGAACCTTCAAAGACCAGTCACAAAGACCAGTCACATCGCCTGGGACTGTGTCCAACCAAGCTGGACACCACGGACAAGGTAACACCAACTTTCAGCTCTTCAGGCTGAGCTAACAACTTGAAAGAATTAAACATTTTGGATTAATGCCTTTGAAGCTTAATGCCTACATTTTTCCTTTTACAGTAGGTATAGGTGGGTAAAATTTAGATTTTGAGTCTGGCAATGCAAGCTTGGAAATGTTCTTGAACTGCAAAACAGACCCCTCGCACTGTCTAGAAGAGGGGTGCAAATTTGACTAAGTTCCAGCTTTTTCTCTCTTCCAGGGAAACCTCTGTCTCATTTCCATAATGGGAGATAAGATGCAGAGGGACAACATCTCAACAGTGTCCGAATTTGTTCTCATGGGCCTCTCTGATGCTCCGCACATCCGTTTTCTCCTCTTTGTGCTGTTTCTGGCCGTTTATTTGGCCACCATGGCAGGCAACATCACAATCCTCATTGCTGTCAGCACAGACACCCACCTGCACAACCCCATGTACTTCTTCCTCAGCAACTTATCCTTGCTGGATATCTTATGTCCTACTATCACTGTGCCCAAGATGCTGGGGGCCTTGTTGCTTGAGAGCAAGGTGATTTCCTTCAAGGGCTGCCTGTTCCAGCTGTTTTTCCTCATTGATGTGGTAGGCACAGAGATCTACCTCTTGGCTGTGATGGCTTACGACCGCTACATCGCTGTATGCCACCCTCTGAAGTACGTGAACATCATGAGTATGAAGCTGTGTGCTCACCTGGCCATTGGCACCTGGGTGGTAGGGTTTTTTAACTCCCTCCTGCACACCTCTTTGATTTTTACACTGTTTTTTTGTGACTCTAACCAAGTGGACCAATATTACTGTGACATTCCTCCTGTGCTGCGCCTCTCCTGCTCATCTACTTGGAGCAGGGAACTGGTGATTCTGGCAGTCGCTGGGGTGTTGGGGAGTGGTGCCTTTGTGGTCACTCTGATCTCTTACCTCTACATCCTCCTGGCCATCCTGTCCATGAACTCCTCGGAGAGCAGGCACAAAGCCTTCTCCACCTGTGGTTCTCACCTGACCGTGGTTTGCCTTTTCTATGGGACCACCATTTGCACGTATGTGCGCCCTTCCACCACCTACTCACCTCAGCGGGACAGGATCGTTTCCATGCTCTATGGAATCCTCACCCCCCTGCTGAACCCCATCATCTACAGCCTGAGGAACAAAGAGGTGAGATGTGCCCTAAGGAGAGTGATCAGCCAGGTGAGAAGGGCTTTAACAAGACAAGAACACCTTGCCCAATCTCTGGCATCCTCTGGAGCTCCAGCAGTTGGATAGGAACTGCAGTTTGTGACTGACCTTCTAAAAATTACATGCTGCAAGCAAAACTCATTTTTCCAGGCTCAAAACTCCTCCTCTGGGCTCAAAACTCCTTTTCTGGGCTCCCTGTGCAGTTAGGAAACAGAACCGTGCACCTCCAGAGGGCCAGCTGGATGGCACAGCTTTAGGACATTGTCACAGGAAGAGAAAATTTCAGTTGGGAATGTTTTTCTCCACTGAGCACAGAGGAAGTTTAGGTGAGAGCACACAGGTGTTGGATGCGTATTTTAGAACCTGAATGCTGGGAATTGGTACTGTAGGCACACTTAGATATACACTTCTCTGTACTAAAGCAGTTTATAGGGCTAGTGCCTCTTCTTGGCCATATGGCTCCTCCATGTCCCTTCTGGGAGCCTGGAAGGGAGGAAGGCTCCTTTGCCATCACCTAAGGTCATCATTTACAGGTGGAAATGGATGAGCAGAAACATGGGAGTGCTATGCAGTCTCCTCTGATCACTGTGGATATAAATCTGTGTCTATCAGAGTCATTAAAGTTGGAAAAGCCCTCCAAGATCATCAAGTCCAACCTCTGAGTGGCAGCTACAAGGCTCTGTGAATGGGGCAACAAACTCTTACCGCTTGAGATGGACCTCAGGCTGTGGCTTGTGCCTGGTGCTAAGGAACAAAAAAAAGTGACTTTGTGTTTGCACAACACTCATGTCTTTGTGGTAACAAATTCACATTCTTAATACTGAAACAGGGGAAATAATTTAAGCTCCATCCTCTCAGCTCTGAGTCATGTTGGCAAAGGGTTCAAAAGTCAACTGTAATGACCAAGGAGCTTTTCTCCAGGGTGATACATCCTGGATTTTCTAGGGTACTCTTTCACTGCATTGTTTGTATTATTCTTATTCTTGTTATTGTTATTATTACATATATTTCACCACCTTAAGAAATGCATTAATCCCGCCAAGACCACTGACATTTCCAAGTCAAGCATCAAGAAGGTGTGAGGCCCACCCATGTCACTGTAACATGACACAGCTTCTCACAGGGTTCAATGTCCTGACCTACACCACAGTTGGGATTCAGTTTTCCAAACACAAATTTTCGTGGCATGCAAGGTGACCCAAGGGATCTTTCCTGCTCCATAGTTCCTGCTCCATAAAAAGTCCAGGATACTTAGAGGTAATAAGGACATCCAGCACCAAGTGTTTCTGCTTTGCCACCTGCACACACAGATTTTCCACTGAATTCAGTGGACCAGAACTAGACAGGAAGAGCAGGGAAAAAAAATAGAGCACAAAAAAAAAAGCAGAACAGGTAAAATGTAAGGCTCCACCTTCCTACACTGTGCTTTTAACCCAGTCTGGGGTGTTCGGTCAGAGCTCTCTCTCACCCTGGAGCAGAGCAGCAGCTGCAGATGTGGGAGTCAGGGCACCCCTCTGCTGTTTATTCCTTTTGGATTTGAGGAAAGACCTGCTGTGACCTATGTTCCTGCTCTAGATTCAATCTTAATCCCCCTAGATCAGAGAAACTGAAGGAAAAAATCAATCCCAGTGTTCTTACATTAATTAATCTTACATAATTTTCAACCCTGGAGTGCTTCCCTAGTGGAGAATTGTAGACAATTCAAGGTATATAAGTTATATATGTTCCTATGGCTTCATAAAGTGGCATTTCTAATGTCTCACTTTTTCCTGGAGACTGGATTCTATGTTGGCACCCTGAACTTTCACCCTGCTTAGCTCAAGGATAACAACTCCTTTGCAACACAACCATCCCTTCACCCAGTTCAGGGAATTCAGGATTTAATTTCAGTGCTGCCTGAAATACACCCATTGTTGAGCTCTTTTCGTGCTTAATGACTTCAAGGTCCCCAAATAACACCTTGGTGACAAGATGCCTCTATCCTGATAAATTCTACCGTGTTTGTGCTTCGATGAGCAGAGGGCAGAAACAGAGAGGTCTCCACCTTGTCTGAGGTGGAAATTGGACACAAAAATCCTTAATCCCTTTAAAGATGAACTCTCAAATATATTAAATTACATTTTATGGATTAGCCATGAAATCTCACTCCTCTCTCTCTGTCCTTGTTGGGTGTATGTTGTTTGCTGGAATCCTCCATTCCCTTTGGAGTGAAGAGGAGAAACACAGAGGGTTTCTTTGGCTGCAAAAGGAAGTTTTACACATGTTTTAGGGTCAGAAAATATATATATTAAATATATATCCTGTTATATTTGTCTTCCAAGGGTTTATATTTAACCTGAGTGGCCACTGCAAAAATAAATCCAGATTTTCCATTAATAAACTCTTGGCCCATTAATAAACAGTTGCTGCAGTTCATTCCCCAGAAACACAGGGAGAAAAAGTTCTTCCAATTCAAATCCTTCCACAAAATGCATTGTCTCGTGCTTTTTTATTTCTTCCAAAGTTATATTTGTAAGCAGAATCAATCATCCTACACACATATTATTTCTGATGCTTTGACAAATTCCCCAAACATAAAACTTCAGTGAGAAATCCCTTCAGGATGCCCTTGGAGGGATCTCACTCTGTTTTCCAGGTGCCCTGGAGAGGCTGTGATCACTTATCCCATGAGCATGGACATCATTCCGGCTTCATAAAGACCTGTGGAGCCTGTTTTTTGCCTTTGGCATAATAATTGGGTCTGAAAATAACATGGAGACCTCTGGAAGGGGACAGAGTGGGTGAATTTCTGATACAATGCTGTAGGTAAAGTGTTGACTGCCTTTAGTCGGTCTCTGTTAACAATTAAATATACTTGTGCATGGACAAAATCTTCCACTAACCCCTGCCTGATGATGCTACCTGCCTGTAGTTTCCCTGGGATGGAAGAGAATTCTGAAAAACTGAGGAAACTCTGAGGTAAGATAGGAAAATTAAGGATTTTATTAAGAACTTAGTGATAAAAAATGCAGCAAAGATGAAGAGGAGAAAAAGGACAATACATGTTGAATAACACTTTTACACATTAATTCATGCAGATTAAATGGCACAAGAGTCCAGAGTTTCAAGTCTGGATGAAGACTGTAGAAGAATCTAATGTATATCCACAGGATGATGAACTGAGGAAAGTTTTCAATTGTAATTGTTGGAAATATTTAATCCAGTGTCAATAACTGATCACTGTTCTCCCAGTAACACAGATACCAAAAAGAGAATATTTACTGACAAAAGGCAGTCTGCAGACGTATTCCTTGAGTGTATTTCACCTCAGGAGCTGCAGGAGAAGAGGCATATTAAGAAATTAATAAATTCTCTATTACTTCACTACAAGTGGCTCTGGGTTTTTAAATGCTTTCATTTTGTGGCGAGATCTTGTATTAACTGTAGCCTTAGGGTGTTTGAAATGAAGTAAGAGTTTGAAATGCAGGAAAATTCATCAGTGTGAATAAGGCTACAGGGTTGCAACTGTGAGCAGTATATTTGTGAAGCATTTAATCAAAAAATGTCCTTGTACAGATAAGGGGCTTGAAACTGGAAGGGAATCGGGTCAAAGGGGAGGTTGTGACACACTACTTTCTGTAAGGACTTTAGGAAAAAAAAAACTTTTAAGATCTGCTGATGCTTCTTCCAGAGGTGGAAGGAGCATTTCTGTCATAGCAAGAAAAAAAATCAGCAGTTCTTCCAATTCTTTTCTTTTCCATTTAAATTCAGTGCCAGTGCCAACTTTTTACATCGATATTTATGGAGTGGGAATTGCATCAGGAATTGTTTCACCCTCCATGTGTCTCTGCAGGGATGGAAGGATGGCTGATGGGGAACTGCACTGAGGCGCCCCAGTTCACCCTCGCAGGACTCACTGAACACCCACAACTGAAATTCATCCTCTTCGGGCTCTTCCTGGGCATCTACACGCTGACATTAGTGGGGAACCTGGGCCTGATCGCCCTCATCAGGGTCAGCCCCCGGCTCCACACCCCCATGTACTTTTTCCTCACTGCCTTGTCCTTCTTGGACGTTTGCTTCTCCTCCACCATCAGCCCCAGGATGCTGCTGGACCTCCCAGCAGACACCAAAGCCATTTCCTTCACCGGCTGCCTTGCACAGCTCTACTTCTACGTGGCGTTCTGCACGGCTGAGGTTTACCTGCTGGCAGCCATGGCCTACGACCGCTACGTGGCTGTGTCCAAGCCCCTTCTCTACGAGCTCATCATGTCCTCCGTGCTCTGCACGAGGCTGGTGGCTGGTTGTTTCCTTGTGGGGCTGCTGAGCGCCACCGCCCACACGGGTGCGGCGCTCCGGCTGTCCTTCTGCGGCCCGCTGGTCATCGACGACTTCTACTGCGATGGGCCACCCCTCTTCCTGGTCGCCTCCACGGACACGCGCCTCAACGAGGCTCTGGTGTTTGTCCTGGCAGGGTTTAACATCGTTGCCACCAGCCTGCTCATCCTCAGCTCCTACGCCTGCGCCGCGGTGGCCGTGGGCAGGATGGGTCCTGGCACGGGCTGGCGCAAGGCCTGTTCCACCTGCGCCGCCCACCTGGCAGCCCTCGGCATCTTCTACATGTCTATTGCCTTTAACTACATGCAGCCCAGCTCAGCCCACTCGCTGAGGAGCAAGAAAGTGGTATCTGTCTTCTACACCACCGTAGTGCCCTTGGTGAACCCTGTGGTTTACAGCCTGAGGAACAAGGAGGTGAAGAACGCCCTCAGCAGCCTCATGAGGAGGAGAATGCAGTTCTGAAAGACAATCTTATACAGTTTCCCTGGGTTTTTTCTCTTTAAGGAGAATGTTTCATGTAGAGGAGACTGAGAAGAGTCCTCATTGCACTTACAACTTCCTTGTGAGGGGAAGAGGAGGGGTAGGCACTGATCTGTTGTGGTGACCAGTGACAGAACCCAAGGGAATGGCCTGAAGTTGGGTCAGGGGAGGTGTAGGTTGGATATTAGAAAGAGGTTCTTCCCCTAGAGGGTGTTTGGGCATTGAACAGGCTCCCCAGGGCAGTGGTCACAGCACCAAGGCTGACAGAGCTCAAGGAGTGTTTGGACAATATTCTCAGGCACAGGGTGTGACTTGGGAACGGTCCTGTGCAGGGCCAGCAGTTGGACTCGATGACTCCCTTCCAACTGAGCATATTCTTTGATTCTGTTATTCTGTGAGGTCTTTGAGACTGTTGCCTCCAAGACCATTTGGTACGTTGTTACAGCTGAAAAATTAATTAGTCTGCTCTCAAACTGCGTTCACTAATAAAGTTGCATCGCTCTTGTCTCAGGTACAAACTTCTTGCACACTTATTCTACATCCACTCTTACCCTCTACCTCCCATGTGATAGTTATAATGCCATTGTGCAAAACAAGGTAAAAGGTGTCCAAGAGCCAGAGACAGGGATGGTCTGGATCTTCACACACAATTACAGGATGGTGGAAATTTGATGGGACTTCTGGAGATGACCTACTCGTGCTCAAAGCCAGATAAACCAGAGAGTCTGACAAGGAGTGTGCCCACTCTGAATAGCTTTAACAATAGGGACCCCATAACCTTTCTGTGTTTTCAGCCTTGATTGCCTTTATGAAAATAAAGGGGTTTTTTTATGTTTAAACTGAGTTGTAGCATCACAGAATCGCAGAGTGATTTGGGTTGGCAAAGACCTTAAAGATGATCTTGTTTCAGCCCTCTGCCATGGGCAGGGACACTTTCCACTAGACCAGGTTGCTCCAAGGCTGTCTAACCTGGCCTTGAACACTTCCAGGGGATGGGGCAGCCACTGGGCACTACTGGGAACTATTCTCTTTTATCCTCCCCACAAAGAGATATGTAGAGTCATGGATAAGTTCCCTCCCTGAACCTTCTCTTCTCCAGGCTGAATTCCCTCACCTTGTTCCTTGTATGAGATGTTCTACTCACTTAATCCCTCTCACTGATCCTGTTCCAGCATGTCCTTGCCTCTCCTGCTCTGAGGAGCTGACACCTGGACACAGCACCCCAGGTGTGGTCTCTGACCTGCAGGCAATGCTTTTCCTAAACCTTCTTTCACACAGGGACTGGCTCATGGTCAGCCTGGTGTCCCAGCAGGTCAGACTCCAGCCTTTCCTGGTGCCTCGGGTTGTTCCTCCCAGGCTGCAGGACTTTGTTGAACTCCATGAGGTCCCTCCTGACCCATTTCTCCAGCTTTTCCAGGTCTCTGAATGGCGGCACAACCTGGGTGCAGCAGTTGGATTTCCCATCGAAATATCTGCAGCTACTTAAAACCATTAGCTTTTGGATATTTTAGATCATCTGGCATCCTCTAAAACCATTGCTCTTTTTGGTTAACCAGAACTATTTGCATTATTTTACATTTTTGGTAGGCAATTTGACTGAAATCTGTATTTCCAGAGTGTTTTGTGAGCATGAATTTTAATATGCAATACTAAAAGAAAAATACTTTCAAAAAAAAGATAAAATACAAAGTTTTACTAATTCTGAACAAACTTGTGTAATATATCTCAATATTTTGGCTGAATCATGAAATGCTGCAATGATTCATTTGTTGGCCACCTCTAGACCCCAGGATATAACTTCATATCCTTCAGCTGAATACACTTTTCTGTACATATGAAGCACACATTAAACGAGCTGTTTAAATTCATCTTCTGAGTCTTTCCTTAATGTAAGTTCTCTTCTCTAGATTATATTAAAAACCAGAGGTGCTTTTTCCCTTTGCTTAGCTCAGCATAGAACATGAAACAATGCCCAAGTACAGAACCTGGGGCTTTTTATTTCCTTTTGGACATTTATTTAGATGTAGATATTCTGAATTCCATCAGATGCCCTATTGCTCAGCCTCTCCTCATGTGTGATTGCCCAGCACCACCTCAGGTTGTGGATCCCCATGTTGTCCTTGGTGTTCCTTGACTAGTTCCAGGTCCCACTGAGAAGCTCACCCCACCCACCACCCCACTGGTGATTCAGGCAAGTGCCAAGAGATTCTCAAAGAGAAATAAGGTGCTGATGTCCCTTTCCCTGGCCCAAACAGAGAAGTTATGAACTTCAGGGTGTGGAGAAGTTGTGACGAACTGAAGTGCTCTAGAAGTTCTCATTTCCTTTAACAAGGAGGAAAGTTTCCTTCTCCTCAGTGTCTGTGAAGTTGTCGCCAGGGGCTTGTTAGAAGGATGAAGCAGGTCTACCATAAGCTTTCTAAGAGGGTTTCAAGATCATTAGAGGCTTCTTCAGGACACCCAGAAGGGCTTATTAAGCTGAAGACCCTTGGGTGGCTGCTCCCAGGGGAGGTCCTTGTTTTGGGAAGGGTAATTTGTGATGAAAATAGACTTAATGATGGAGCTGAGTTGGAGTTTGGGTCTGCTGAGGCTTCCAGTGGGTCATGCTATGACTATCGCCTTCACCTGCTGCTGGATGAAGCCTCTTATTTATATTTTATTTTTGCCTTCTCTTCCCTATCTTTGACTCAGGGGAAGAATGTTTTTTAAAAACTAAAGAGTCCTTTAGGTGTGGTGGGAGTCAGGGTCGGTCCAGGACAAGGCTGGTGCCTGGCTCTGGCTAAACTTCCCTTTTCCTGTCTCACTTTGCACTGATAATTTTTCCATTTATCCTTGTATTTGCCCACTAAAGGCTTCATCTACCCAAGTGGTCACCTTATGCTGTCCCAAAGAGATTTTTCAGGAGATGCAGATTTCCCCAGCACACAGCCCACCAGGTCCCAACTTAGTTCTGGGCGTAATTCAAGGCTAATTAATTAATTAATGCTCTTGGTAGGGGGCTGGAGGCTCCTGGTCTGGGATGGCACCAAGCAGCAGGAATATCTGACCATCCCATTCTGATTGTTATCCTGACCCTCATTTTCACCTGAAATATCACCAGGTTGTTGTTCTTTAGGTTAAAATGCTAAATGAGATATTGGAGCCATTTTGAGTCTAACTGCTCAATATTCAGGATCCATCTATTATTTAGTTTCACTATTAGCTTCCACTGTCCATAACACTATTTATTATTTTAATTTCAGAGAGAGAGACCAATACTTAGACAAAAATATATGGTTTAATACCCACAGAAAAAAATAAGAAAAAACCCCACAATATATTAACATTAGGCCTATTCATTTGTACAAGCAAAAGCTTTAATTATTCCAGACTTCTTCTTCATCCCTATTTGATCCCATGCTTTTACCTTTTACCCTCACTAAAACAAAATTCCAATGTTAAAGTGGCCAGGGAAAAATGGAATGCCACACATAGATAATAACACTTGGTTTTCCACAATACGGGACTGGTGGCTGTTTCTCAGCTGTGAACGATTCAGGAACACTCCTCTTTCCAGAGATGGTGGAATCCAAATGTAGCTGGATGGACAGATGCCTAAGGATGGACATCAGTTTGTGTGCAACTCCAAATCCTGGATGCCTTTTAAAACAGGCATCTGAATCCGTGTTACCAACCTTGAGTCCAATTGCCAGGCTATGAGCAGATGGGACATTTTGATGCTTCTCCTGTCTCGCAAAGGTGGAAAGGTTGGAATATCAAGTCTAATTCGCCCCTCCTACCCACTAAAGCCCTGTGCTCCCAAGATGAACTTCAAGGTCCCTTCCAACCCAAACCATTAGAGGATTCTGTGACCTTCAGCCAGGATAAAGAGGTGGTACCCCTTTCTGGAGCAAGGTGCTTATCCCTAAGTTTTCCTCAAAACCAAGACGTGCTCTTTCTTTTTCCTTGTGCCCAATAGCCTGTAACACTAGAAAGAGGGAACTCTGCCAGCCAGTCATGATTTTCTTCGCCAGAGCGGGAAAAATGTAACATAAAATACTCATCCAGTTTCTGATACTCTTTCTCTGAATGTCTATTTTTGGCTGCTCTCAGAAATTGATACCCCTGGGCCTGTCTCTCACCACAGAGCTCTTCTCATATTCTTAGAAGTGGGACTGCCCTGTTGGAACAGGGGGATGGAAATACAGACAGCACCATCATCCAAATAAATGGAGGAAAAATGTATTTTCATTATGAAACCCTCGTATGAATCATCCTCTGTGCATTTACACTTTGCATTTGCCACTGAAAATCAGATTTCACCTATTATTTGGCTGATCTCATATAACCAGTGAGGGATGGAAAGGAATAATTTTCATGTATCTGTTCCTAAATATAAAGGATTTCTGAAATTCTTGATGTGCCTTCAAAAAAGAAAGGGTGTTTTCCCTCACACAAAATCCAAATATTGATGTGTGGGTTGCAACCAGGGCTGGTTTTCCTCTCTCTTTTTTGTATGGTGCTGCCAGATATGAAAATATACAACATGAAAGAGGTTGTAAAGGATTTACTTTTCTCTAAAAATACTATCCACTTGTGGAATTCAGGTTGGGCTCTATTTCTGGCTTTGAAATTTCCAAGACTTTGGGAATCAAAAAAAGTTACACTCAGTGTTTTAGTGCCATTTGCTCTTCCCTTTCCTCCATATTTTTTAATTCCGTATACGAAAGATGGAATCAGAGAATCAAGGCACCTTGTGAAGAGAGAGACTTGGTCCTCTTGGCAGTCACCCTTTAAGTACTCGGCTTTAAGTGACTTTCAACTGAAAGAGGGTGGGTTTGGATCAGATATTGGGAAGAAATTCTTCCCTGTGAGAATGGTGAGGCCCTGGCACAGGTTGCCCAGAGAAGCTGCGGCTGCCCCACCCCTGGAAGTGTCCAAGACCAGGTTGGACGAGGATTGGAACAACCTGGACTAATGGGAGGTGTCCCTGCCCACAGCAGGGGAGTTGGAAAATTATGGCCCCTAAGGTCCCTTCCAAACCACTCTGGGATTCTCTGATTCTATGCATACCAACACATGCAAGTTAATTCCAGTCCATATTCTCCTTATTTGATCTAAGGATAGTTTACATCACTGACAGTCTTCTCTATTGGACCATTAAGCTGTATTTTAATTAATTAACACTCTATAGTCATCTGAGATTCTTGATTAATACTAGATAAGTGATTAATACAGGCATGTGCCTGGTCCCCGAAATCATAACTTGATCAGAAAAGACACACAGTCCTCTCCAGAACTCAGATAAACAATGTCCCCATGAGCCTACTAGAGATGTTTGTGCCCTGGATCCTTCGAAAATCCGAGTGATTATTTCTCTACATGTCAGGAATTTAAGCTTAGACAAGTAACTTTTAATTCTTTGAGTGAGGAAACCCATACTAAGAATATCAAAGGAAAGAGCAGAGATATGAATAATGGTCCAAACATGGTGTTTTCCCCCTGTTCTCCCGGATGGGCCTTCCCACATCATTCCCTCAAACCAGAGTATCCCTCTCATGTGTCATGCCTCTGCCCAGGGTTTGGGAAGGTCCGACCACACCTATCACTGGCCACTAGAAACCTCTGTGGAGCTTTCCCATCTCTCCATAGACAGTTTGTTGAAATGGGAGAAATAAACATCAGTTCTCCCATGCTGTTTTGCTTTCTCCCACATTTAAGTCCTTAAGTACTTGATATGAACATTTATGTGCCCTCTGCTGCACACATGAACCAGATGGAAGGAAGGAAAAGGCAAAAAAAATGCAAATGAAGCCTGTTAGTTGGAGAATAATATATACATATATATATATAATATTTATGGAATGGTTTGGGTTGGAAGGGACTTTAAAGACCACCTAGTTCCAACTTCCCCACTAGAAGGTCAATTCACAGTCAATTAATAACAACTCTCCTATGAAAGAACAAGGATTATCTCCTATTTTATCAACTAAATTTATATTAAGGAAAGACATCAACTGCCTGCTTAATAAAAGTAGCAAAGTAACAAGTTAACTGCTCCAAATCTGTGTATAATTTCTGTATTATATCAGGACTAGAACCAGCACCTTTTCATTTGATATGACCATAATCACATTGTCAAAAGTTCTAGTGACTGCTGGAATTCCATTTTCTAAATTCTCACAGTCACTTTGAGGTGCGTATAAAATGTTTCAATTATATTTTCTTTTTTCCCCCCAATTTTTAAGAGCATTTTAAAAGTCTTTGCTTCAAGATAACGGTGGCCTTAAATCCATGACTCCAGATCATGGGTTGAGAATCCAATTTCCTTCAAGGTCCATCCTCACTTTTAGCACTGTTTTGATGCTTTAAGAAACACAGTTTATGGGTCTCTAGTCACGGTCTTTAGAGCACATAATTTCAATGAGATACTTCCACACTGAGAAAACACCAGGAGCACTTTAATTGGTTGTTCTTCTCTTCCCTCAAGAACCCCGTGGTCTCCTGTGTCCAAAAGGAAGATACAAAACCTGTGACATTCCCCAAAAGAAGCATTCCTTGCATCCAGGAAAAAAACCCACGAATATTTCTCTAGCGGGTGAGTCTCCAGATGAGTAAAATTTCCTTCCATTCAAGGAGTTGTGTCTAAGTCTTGTTGACTGTGTGAATTTTGTATTCACCAAAGGAAAAGTGTTGCTGCATTACCATGCAACAAAATAAAGAATAAATACTAATATATCTTTAAAAGGGGGGAACTTTTTGTGGTTGTTTTTTTTTTTTAAATTATTATTTTTGTGCCTGAATTTTTATCCGGGGACTGAAATTTCTTGCAGGTCTTCATCAGAGACCACTGACTTTTTAGCAGCTGCTCGTGCTTCTGTGACTTAATTTCAGAGCACGATCAAGAGCTGAAAATAAGAAGAAACAGCCACATGTACATAACCAAGGGATATTTTTGGGGGTTGAAATGTTCTATTTTTGGCCTTTCACCAGGAATCTCTCAAATTGCCTGTGACGGTGCCAAAATCATTGGTAATGTAACATGATCTTTTGGCTAAAAATAAACCTCAATTGAACTTTTGTGGAACTTATCACCTTATTCTAGGAATCAACTGGGGGATCTGTGTCCTGCCCTGAGTCATTCCAGGTATTTTATGCAGCAAATGGTCATTTCTAGAAAATAATTCAGATTTTAAGATGCACTAAGCCTTCTCCAAGGCTTGAAAAATAAGATCAAAGCTGCCTAAAATGGGATTCACCTGACTTAGGGGTAACCATCCAAAATTCTGAAATTTATATTCATCATCCAGATTTTCTCACAACAACCTTTACGAAGATAAATGCAGGTGAGATTTGTGTCTGGAAACACCTTTGGATTCTAAAATCCTCCTTTCTGACTTCCAGATTCTACTGGAACTATTTAGGATCCTCTCCTGGATGAAGCATCTTAGATTATAATTATTTTATTTTTGCCAACACCAACATTGCTGGTTTGTCTGTGCCTTTGTCCACATAACATTGATATTTACAGAATTATTCAATGGTGTTAACAGTTCTTTTATTAGATGTCCTTTTGTAATCCTTATTTTTCCTGTAAAGGTGAGCAAGATCTATCTGCCCTGCCTAGAATTCATACTGGCATCAGCAGAAATGTGTATTACCTTTCTCAAAGTTAAAGTTAAATTATGTGTTTATTCTTGAAATATTAAATTAAATATTAATTTTCTAGCAGACTGAGTCCAATTCAAATTCAATGAATAATTTCAGGTAAAAAACAAAAGGTGGAGGAAACTGCTTGGAAATCCTAAAAATATTTAAGTTTGAATACTTAAAAACAATGTTCATTACTTGCTTTTCATCAATTGTTTAATCAGCCTCAGGAAAATAAACCCACAATATATTTTTAGGAAATCCCAGAATGAGATGCAATATTTCATTCTAAACTCAATGTTTTGTGTTTGTTCCAAATGTATTATTTCTTTTTCCTAAAAAGAAAAAAAAAACACCTGCTTTTGTTTCAGCATTTCAATCAACTTTTCCAGTATTTAATTTTCCTGCTGCCTCAGAAAAGTCACTATTAACTGTGCCTGAACTGCTTTCTCTACTTGAAACACAGGTAAATGTGTAGCAGCTTTTATACTCAAATAATATGTTTTTTCTCAAGTGATATTGTGCTTACCTGAGTCAACCCAGGCATTTTCTGGAGAAAAGAGTCTCTTGCAGAAAGTAATTCAGATTTTAGGATGCACCAAGCCTTCTCCAAGAACGAAGGATACAGAGTCTCTTCTATACCTCCGGTGTGGGTTTATATATATGATTTTCTATACACTATGGCCCAGATCTTATAGAATCTCACCTGAGCTCCTATTTTATAGATATTAAAGGAATACACAGGAAGGAACTCCACATTTAAAATGTGTCTCTAAAGCTGTCTTTGTCCTCCTAAGCTTTCCTTTCAATGGGCATCATCCAAACCATTGGTTTCCCCTCTGACTTGGGCAAGGTGCCTGAATTTCCATCACTTTTTTCTGTGCAGGATATGTGATGTGTTTGTGCCTTGACACCCACCAGGACCGAGTCATCCCCTGACACACCTTTTGTGCACAAAGCCAAACACAAGGGAATGAAATGCCTGAAGGAAACTGTACTGCCCTGACTGAGTTCATTCTCCTGGATTTCACAAACCGGCCTGAGGTGGAGATTCCTTTGTTTGGGCTCTTCCTGCTCATCTACAGCACCACTTTGGTGGGGAACATCGGCCTCATGGTGCTCGTCCGGCTCAGCACCTGCCTTCACACCCCCATGTATTACTTCCTGAGCTACTGATCCTTCCTAGACCTCAGCTGTTCCTCTGCCATCGCTCCCAAGATGCTGGTGAACCTCTTGGCCCAGCATAAAGCCATTTCTTTCCTTGGCTGTGAGATGCAGATGTTCCTCTTTGCCGCCTCCACCGACACTGAGTGCCTCGTTTTGGCCACCACGGCCTACGACCGCTACGTGGCCGTTTGTCAGCCTCTCCTCTACTCCGTGGCCATGTCCCACAGGATCTGCACCTCCCTGGTGGCTGGGGCATTCCTCAGCGGGGGTCTGACCTCACTGGTCCACACCTTCCTCACATTCTCGCTGCCGTTCTGGGGCTCCAGCCGGATCAACCACTTCTTCTGCGACATCCCAGCGCTGCTGGAGCTCTCACACTCCAACACGCGCCTCAACAGGGTCCTGCTTGTCACCCTGTGTGGCTTCATCCAGACCAGCACCTTTCTGAGCATCACTGTGTCCTACACCTGCATCCTCAGCTCCATATTCCGCACCCAGGTGCCTGAGAGCAGGTACAAAGCCTTCTACACCTGCAGCTCCCACCTGACGGCCGTCGGGTTGTTCTACAGCTCCCTCCTCTTCACCTATTTGAAGCCCAGCTCCTACCACTCCTCCCAGGACACAGACAAATTGGTTTCTTCATTTTACACTCTTGTCTCTCCCATGCTGAACCCCTTGATTTACAGCCCGAGGAACAAAGAGGTGAAGGATGCCCTGAGGAGGACAGTGGAGAGGAGGATCTTTTCTCAGGGATTTTCTTAGAGTGTGTTTCTGGTACAAAACACAGTAAAAGCACCAGTAATGGGAATCACTGGGCTAAATGTAGGTGAGTTCTTAGGAATATCTGCATCTGGGTTTGCTTCTCAGGTCCGTTTGGTAATCACTGGGAAAAAGCCGTCAAGTGAGAAGGTGATTCACCTTATCAAACAGAAGCTCAGGTCAGGTGGATCCCATCCCAGAAGGATCCAGCGGGTGGCATGCCTGGAACTACACGGTCTTTAAGGTCCCTTCCAACCCAAACCATTCCAGGATTCCATGATCTCTTCTTCCTCCTCACTGTCCATAAATGGTGTATCCCAAATGCAGAAGAAAGCTATATTTTTGCAGATTACAATCAACAAAACAACTTGTCACCAAGATGTTCGAAGGAAAAGTCCAATTAAAACAATTATTACATATTGGTGTGATTGTCTATATTAAATTTGGAAAGCTGAAAGCTTTTGCACAAGGAAAATACTTCCCTTATTTGGCAACCAGTTCTGCCATACCCACTATAGAGGAAGGAGTATCTTATTTATTTATTTCTATATATTATCATATTTTTGTGGCTGGACTTTTTCAGGTTTCACCAGGCACCTCCCTGCCTGTTCTGCTCCCCCCAGACATTCTTCATGCTTGTTCTCCTCCTGTGTTCGCGACAGTTTTACTACTTGCATGTATTTTTCCATCACCTCTTTCTGCCTACAGACCACAAGCCCTTGTTTCCCTTCCCACATCACAATTAGGTTTTTATTTCTGCCTAATTGTGTTACGAAATGCTTGCTGGAGGTTATGGGACTGGCATTGTTACAAAACACACACACAGATATCAAGACAGACTTTTGTCACGTGCCGGTGCCTGGAGTCAGTATAAACAAGTATTAATTGTATCCTGGTACAACGTGGGTGCTTTGGCTGCTCAGAATTCCCGACATTTCAGCACTGGATCCTTTTTTGGTGGATTTTCTACTTGCTGGTGTCTGTAGAAGCCCTTCTAGTTGCCCTTGCCTGCTCCTTGTCACTCTAACCTGCAGTTAAACTACAGGTTTCCTAATCCCATCCTTTTCAAGCCCACGGAAAGCTCCCCACTGACAGAGGCAGGGTTCGATGGGATACTTGGAAGGAATTCTTCCCTGTGAGGGTGGTGAGGCCCTGGCACAGGTTTTCCAGAAAAACTGTGGCTGCCCCATCCCCGAAGCGTTCAAGACCAGGCTGGACAGGGCTTGGAACAACCTGGTCTGGTGGAAGGTGTCCCTGCCCGTGGCAGGGGGTTGCAATTCTATGATCTTTAAGGTCCTTTCCAACCCAAACCATTCTGAGATTCTATGATTCAATGATAATCAGGATTTCTTTTTATGAACAGTGAAAACGGTAATTTCTCAGGCTAGCAATCTCAGAGGAAGCAAAACCTTCCTCCCGTGGGTTGAAAACACCTCTATAACCCTCCCCGTCGTGTTCTCCCCAGCCTGCAGTCCCCTGTGCTGAGTGTCCAACTCTAAAATAGCCCAGCTGTGTAACTGCGGCTCGGGCCGCTGAAAAACCACGCCGTGGGAAGAGCTGTGAGACCGAGGAACCCTTGAGGTTGGGAAAGACCTCCGAAATCGAGTCCAAGCGTTAATCCAGCACTAACCCTGTCCCAAGTGCCATATCCCAGCAGGGAGCTACGAGTACAGTCAGTGGGAGAGCTGGAGCGGCTCACGGAGCCAGAAGGACACGTACCAGCAGGGGGATTATTATAATTACACAGGAAATGAATGTCATTGCACAGGGAAAGAAAGTCGGGAACGAAAGTCGGGAACTGGCCTGAGCCTCTGTCAGCGCCAGTGACGTCATCGCAGCGCGACAGCGATACCCCATCTCCACAGCTCTGCGTCCCGGCACCGCTGGGGAATGGCATAGAACACCCTGCAGATCCCCAAGCGTCCATCAAGCCAGAGC
>VZRE01000389.1:57703-70233 GCA_013396775.1 Cephalopterus ornatus
CCCTCCTGCCTTCCAGCTGATCGACACAGAGATTTGACTAATTCTAAGGAAAGTGATGCTGAAGGAGACAGGAGATCAGCAGGCTCACTAGGACAAATGGACTCAGTGTTATGAAGGGCTGGAGGTGTGAAGTTGTTGCACAGAAGAAAGCAGAGGAGGTTGTTTTAGATAGATACAGGGTAGTAAAGATGGTGACAGGAATAATGTGTCATTCAAAGGCAATGAGGGCTTGAAATGAGCAGCAGCCTGGATCCATGCCATGTGCCAGAGCACAGACTGAAGCTGCTGTTGGCCTCTGCGTACAAAGATAGGCCCAAAGCCCCAAATTCCTTGGTGTAGAGAATGGGGCGGGGGGGTGGATCTTCCTGTCACAGGTCTTGCCCAACACTCTTCCTGGAGCCTGGGCTGTCCCCGTGGCTGTGGAGGGACTGTTTCTCCATCCCCTCACAGGCAGGGAGGTGGGCAGAGAGGTGGGGGCAGAGGTTTTGCAGGAGAACTTGGTGACTGCACCGACAGGGTGGGAGGATCTTCCTTCCCTTTACCTGCAGGTTCCTGTCAATGAGCCAGTTGGCTTCAAAGTCATCATCGTCCTCCCCAAAAGGGTTGATGAGTTGCTCGGCCACCTGCATGTGGAGAGCACACAGCAAAGGTCACCATGGTCATACCTGCCCCTTTCCCTGCAGCGAGAAGGCCTGTGGGGCAGGTGTAAGTGTGATGTCCCTTGAATTCCTAGAAAGCCTGCTCCTCCCAAAAAGGGAAGGCTTAAAAGTGGAGGCTTGCCAGTGGCTGGAAGACATAGGCACACACAGTAACAGCCTTCCTGCAGCCTACTGCCTCTCTTTTCCCCAAACCAGTCAGGGCCAAAGCTTAGGAAAGGTGCAGCTGGTCTCCAGGGTGACACACTTGAAAAAATCCCTCAGCCTCCCCTTGGCTTCCTGTTGTTGCCATAGGTCAAAGAACACACAGCTGGGTCCCTGGTGAGCTCACATGGGGAAAAACCCTTGGCTGGGTCAGATTCCAAATGCAGAGATATTCTCCTGGACTTACCTTTAACCAGCCAGCGTAGAAGAAGAACTGCAAAAATGTAAAGACAGGCACGAAGAGATCCAGTTCATGGCCAGGATATGCTTTTTCTGGATCCAGGAACTGCCTCCCAATCAGACAGGCCAGGAAGAAGCTGTAAACAGCCACGGTCACCACCTGGGAAAGATGCCAAGGGACACACCAGGGGAGCATGAGTTCCCAGTATCTCCTTTCACTTCCACCCCACACATTTCCAAATTCAGATTCTGGCTCTGCAGCCTTTGGAAAACCTTGGATTCACTTATGACAGGCTGCTGTTTTGCAGGGGGGTGCATTCCCTCGGCAGAAAGCTTTAAATATTCCCTTTGGCTGTTGCATGTGCTGTATGTCATTCCACGCTGTCCTTGGAATGAGATCTGTGTAGGTGTCATTGGACAGCGGCAGAAGGAAGCACGTGACATCCTGGATGGACTGAAAGCTGTCTCGAGGCTCAGTCCAGGCTGGCATGCTGCTTCCAAGTCTGGAAGGGAACCCTGGCAGTCCTATTAGCTCCTTCTTTCCTGCTCCTCATGCTGAGCCTTTTTTCTATTTGCCTGCTTGCTTGCCTGGATCTCAGGCTATGCTGAGCTTTGTGATTTTCTCTATAACCACGGGACTGGAAACTTCCCCTTTTCAAATTAACAGTAACTGAGACTCTTGATACAAGCAAGGGGGTTCAAAACAAGAACATATTTTTCCAAGGTGTTCCCCATTAACCTTCAGCAGCTCCTATTTCACAGTGGAGGGCATCAGTGTTATCTGAGCAGCTGGATTGTAGGAGACAAAGGGGCAAGCTGGTGCCAAAGTGTCTGCCTGGGCTGTTAAATAGCTGAGGACATGCACAGAGCTTGCTCACATGTGTGGCATGACTCCCCTGGAGTTCCCTGTCTGGAATGTGTGCCCTGCAAAGTGGTGCAGGGAGTGAGTCTGTGGTTCTTGTGTTTTCCATGGACCTGTGTGGCACATGTTGGGGTTAGTTCCCCCTGGACAGGGGTGTTTCTATAGAGATGGGCGTTTCTATAGAGATAGATGTGTCTGAGTTAGGGAGATGAGGCTAGGATGGATGTGTGCTGCTGAGGTACCTATGGAAAAGAGATATGTGTAGGTAGGGATGAGGGATTCAAGAGTATCCTGCATGGTCCATGTGTGAGGCAGCTATGGAGCACCTCTTCTACAGGTTGTTCAGCCTGGAGATGAGAAGGTTTTGGGGAGACTGAGGCCTTCCAGCACCTTATGGGGGCTTAGAGAAAAGAGGGAGAGAGACTTTTCATATAGACAGATAGTGACACAACAAGGGGCAAAGGTTTCAAACTGACAGATGGCAGGTTTAGAATAGATGTTAGGAAGAAATTCTTTACTCAGAGGGTGCCCGTGGCAGGGGAGTGGAACTTAAAAAGACGAGCTTTAAGGTCCCTTTCGATGCAAACCATTACAGGATTCTAGGTAAGGGTGTAAATGGGGATGTGCACAGGCAGGTGGTGGAGCAGAAGGTGTGGGGATCCCTCCTCACCTGGGTGTAGACCAGGGGGATGCTGATCCAGTCGTACCCATAGAGCCTCCCACACTGGCTGCGCAGGGTGTTGAGCTCCTGCGGTGGGGAAAAGCAACGGCCTGTCAGAATAACTTTGCATCTCCTTGCTGAGGACACAGCCTCTCCGGAACCACTGTCCTCATTGCTCCAGCCCATTCCCTCCTGCTTGCACCTCCTCTGAAAGGGAGGCTCAGACAGGACTCCTGTTCCCGTGGTGCCCAGCTCTAGCCCAGCGGAATACCAGCAGGGTCTCACACATCCCTGGAGGAACTCCTTGCTGCCTGGGTGTCTCCATCTGAGCCCAAGATCCCTTCCTAACTCACTTCCTAGCAGTTTATCTTCCTCACAAAATGAGCAGCCAACAGGTGAGGCAAAAGGATGTCTCCGGAGTATCCATTTCTCTGGTAAGTATACCAGAGGGAGATCTCTCTCTCTGGGCAGATGAATCCCACTCTGGGCAACTGAAACCACATGACTTTCTCTGCACATGAATACCAAGAAGATGAGCTGCTCCAGAGCTTTTTTCTATGCAGCTGGGCAGGGATTGTTCCAGGTCTTGCCTGTGGAGCACGGCCTGCTGCCCAGGACTATCAGAGTTTTCTACAGGACCTTCATTGTTGGAGATTTTTTTGACCTCTCCTGATCTCTTCCAGATATCTGCTTCCTTGTGGCTTTCCAGCTGTGTCCTAGAGACCTCCACTGGCCGCTGTTGTTGGCTGCCCTGGAGTGTGTCAAGGCTGCTCAGGGACGTGATACTTGGATACCTCCCATTCCCACACCTAAAGTGAGTCCAATGGTTCCTCCCAGTCACATATTTGAGAAAGATATCACATTGCCCTCTCCTCAAATATACGTGACAGTGCTGCCATGTCAGCAGGCCATGGAAAGCTCTCTTATGTCACCAGCTGGAGTGTGACACTGGGACCATTGACCACCAAAGTTAATTGAACATCCCCAGGGATCCCGAGCATCTCACACAGTTGCCTATTGCCTCTGTCACTCACATTCAGGATTCCTTGGAGCAGCACACTGTCCCGGATCCTCCCGTCATTCCTTGCCTTCACGGCCAGATTGGAGAACCACACGCATGGGATCCAAAACTTGTTGTGGGGGGAATTCAAGCTCTCAAACTTCTTGTGCTCTTCTGGCGTCATGAGGCCTGTGTTGGAAGACAGTAAATGGAAGAGGGATAGCCGCAAAGGGCAGAAAGGAATTGATCTGGTCTAAAATGAAAACATTTGAATCTCAGGTGGTGGCCTCAGCTCTCCTTAAAAACCTCGGGAAAGACTCAGGTGCTCAGAACTTTGGGAGACACCTGGAAGGAGGACAAACCTCATTGTTAAAATTTTGAGTCAGAGGTGTGAGAGGTGGGATTTGTGGGATTTCACTTTGGCTGTCTGTAGCACATCTTATCAGATCACAGTACAACTATCTAATGTCCACAGCTATTTGTTTGGAATGGCATAACGTGTCCTAGAGTGCCTGTTTCTCTCTCCGGATCGCAAAGGGAACCCAGATAAAGGGGGCAGGTGCAGACCTCTCCCTTTGGGCAGCCTGGGAAACGTTGTACCTGGAGGAGCATCCTCCCGAAGAGGATTCAGGGAGCCCAGCAGTTAAGTTTGGAGATCTGAGGCTCCAATTCCCACTTGCCAGTGGAAAACTGTTGCCTGCCGCAGGCATCACCTCAGCAGGCTGCAGCACCATCCCGCCTCCAACCTGAAGGTCAGGAGGCCTTTCCCAAGGCTCTCTGCCCCAGAAATAGCAGCCAGGTGGTGGTGCCAGGACTGACCTGCTCTCACCACGTGCTCCATGCTGGGGAAGCGCTTGTAGACGGCGGTGCTGACAGAGCGCAGGATCAGCACGCTGACCAGGTTGCTGTAGCGCATCAGGGTGCGCCGCAGGAGCCGCCCGTACTCGTCCTCCCCGTCCACGTTGCAGGACACCAGGTTCATGATCCGGTCAGGCCACGGGATGCTCTCATACTGAGCCCACCAGCGGGACACCACCAGCGCCACGTAGAAACCTGGAGGGGAGCTGAGCAAATTAGGCATCCCAGAGGAGTGGGAGAAGGAAGCTGAGCAAATTAGGCATCATGAAGGAGTAGGAAGCTCTGCTCTTCTCTTCTTTTCTTCTAGTGCTCATACAGGGCAGGGTGCAGGAATAACCAGAGGGGAATTCAGACCTTCGGGGTAAAAAGAGTCTGGGTTTCATGGTTTGTTTCATAGAATCACAGAATTGTTTGGGTTGGAAGAGACCTTAAAGATCATCTCATTCCATGGACACCTTCCACTAAACCAGGGTTGCTCAGAGCTCCGTCCAATCTGGCCTTGAATGCTTCTAGGGATGGGGCAGCCACAGCTTCTCTGGGCAACCTGTGCCAGGGCCTCACCACCCTCATAAGGAAGAATTTTTTCCTAAACAACAAAGAATTTCTTCCTAAAGAAATTTACAATCTCTATCAAACCAGGGAGAAGAAATGCTGTCCCGTTCCCCTCCCTGTGTGATCCCAGGCAGAGCTCCTTACCCAGCACGAAGGACACGGGGATTAGCTCAGCGTAGCTGTTGCAGTACAGTGCCAGCTTCTCGAACATCAGCCTTTGGCTCTCGCTCAGGATCAGCCTAAAAGGGACAAACAGAAGCAGCAGCCTCAGAGAGGAGTCTGGGCCTTGTTGGACCTGCTGGGGTGAGTCTGGCAAGGGAAGCCAAGGACAGGGAGTCTGTGGGTGAACAGCCCTCATGAGCCTGGGACATCAGCCCACATCCCCGAAATACCCTACTGACCAGTCCAGAGGCCAGTGTGGCAAGTAATGCAGCCTGATGTCAGAGACCACCCTTATTTTTCTCACTCAGGAGAAAATCTGTGGTTCCATGTGTTTGACACAGAGCTTGGATGCGCACTGCAGTTCAGTGAACATCCTGCAAAACATCAGTCCCAAGCTGTGCTCTTCCCTGAGTTCCTGCCTCTTAAAGCTGCTTCCTTTCCTTCCCCTGCCACCCCTTTCAGCTCTTTTTTCTCCTCCACTTTTTCCTTTCCTCCCCTTCCCTCCTGCAAACAGAGGCTGGCGAGTGTCTGTCCAGCATCCCTGTCCCAACCCTATGTTGTTCCGCTGTCCTGCTCCGGGACAGGCTGTGTTGGTGTCAGGGTGTAAGGTGCTCACCTGTAGATAAGGCTGATGGTGAAGTAGAGCGAGATGAAAATCAGGAACTCCGAGTAGAGCAGTTTGTAGATACTCCCTTTCCATTGGAGCAGGAGCTGGGAGAAGGTGCCCAGGCGGGCATCAGCCACACGGTTGGTGTATGTCACTGTCATCACAGGTCCTGCAGCACACACAAAAGGAGGAGGTGTTGAAGCTTGCACAGGAGGAGGAAGCAAGATGGAAGGAAAGAGGCGAAAGAGAGAAAGCAAGAAACAGTTGAGATCTAAAGCCAGGTAAGGTAAAGTCAGTGACACAGAGAACCAGGAGGAAATCAGGGATAAGCAATTAATTTGCCATCTTTCCCCTGTCCTTGAGCTGCCCATGAGCTGGTTACAGTGACAGAGGATGTATTTTCGGGTGGAGCCCTGGATTTCTAGTGCTTGACTGTTAGCATTCAAGTGGAGCTGGTTGGCTGGAGAGCCAACATGCCACCTCCTTCCCACAAAACACTGGTGTAAGGTTAAGTCTCAGGGTCACAAACTCCAAAGTTGTTTATCCCTTTAATTTTTTTTGTTATCCTATTTGTTTCAAATATGTTTCTGTAAAATGTTGGGAAGCATCTTCCTGGAATGCTGCTGGCAAAAAAATTCAACCCAAAGGAAAGCAAAAACTCCAGAAAGTAGAGATTTCTTAGGACTGATCCAGATGAAGGTACCCAACAAGAATTGCTGTCTTTAAATTTGGGCTGAAGGTCTTTAAATCTGGACTCTCCTGGTCCTAGTCCTGGAGGCAGAACGGCCCTCCCTGCTAGAGGTCTGCGGGATGGAGTTTGGCCAGGCTCACAGAGCCCAGATTCCAGCAGCTCCACCGCCCTTCTCCTTCCACCATATGTTGCACAATAAATCACACTGGATGAAAAAAGGCATTCAGGCTCCTGAAATGCTTCCCAGTCATGCAGCATCCCCGTTGCAATTCTAGCCTAACATGGATAAACGTTTCTTTATCATCAGTTAATAATCAGACTCACTTTCATATAAATCTGAATTTGTAAAAAAAAAAAAAAAAAAAACCAAAAAACAAAAAAACCCAACACCAAAACACTGGTGTAATCCATGCCAGGCAGATTGGTCAGTGATCCCTTGGTTTATAAATAATTATCCAGTGTGAAACTATTGGTATTTCTAAATCTTAACGTGTCACCAGGGTGTTACAGAGGCATTGCTATTTAACAGAGGTTACAATGTTAGTAATTATGAGGCCTTGGGCTCTCCCCTGAATGGTGGAGACAAAGAAGCACTTCAAGGGACAACTCACACCTTGCAGCACCTGAAGGTAGATAAATTTGTGCCCATGTTCCTCATTTAAACATCTCAGAGAAAAATCTACACCTAGGTGGGGACAACTTGAGTTCCAGTCAGCTGCTGCTGTGAAGAAAAACAGCGAAGTCTGGGTTTTTTGGCTACTTTAACCAAGCAATATCTTTTTCTGGCTTTGGCTTTTTGGTGCTGCTCCTCCTTTGGGTTCCCTGTGGTAACTCAGGTCCCCGAGTCCCCTCTCACGGGTTACGTGGAGGAGCAGAGCTGGTCCCTGTCCCCAGCTGCACAAATCCACATTTCACTAAATCCTCGTGCACATCTGTGCCATTCCCCTATGGATTTCTGTGCACAGGACTTGGAAGAGTGGGGTTTAACTGCCCCAGAGACTGCACACATGGGCTGCATGGAAAAGAAATGTATGCCCATAAACCCATAAATTTTGGGGGGCTGCTTACACAAAGCTGTTTTCTCTATGCTTTGGGTCTTGAAAGAGCCCAGGAAGACTCTTTGTTGCGTAATTCAGACACACATTCACTTTTTACCAAAGAAGGAAAACTTCAGCTCTTGTCCATGTAAATAATGGATGTCACCCACCTCTGTGCAGTTCTGCCCCCGCAAGAGATATGTTTTTTTTCCCCAGTGCTTTTCCCTCCAGCCCAGAATGGTTAAGGCACTTCCCTGCCCACCTGCCAGACTGCGTGGGACTGCCCAGGGATGTCACTGGGCAGCTGGCACGCTCCAAGCACCATTTGGGGTTGAGGTGGGAGGTGACTCACTGGCACACCGGAGTCGGTATGGGGAGTAAGAGTCCTCCCCTGCATGGCACTGCTGCCTGCCACTGCCTGCATCCACCTGCCTCATCCCTCCGGACTAACCACTGCATCTGGAGGTCCACTGCCACTAGTGACAGTGTGGGAACCCACAGCAACCAGGATTCTGCAACATCAGGTGCATCACCCACCACGTCAGACGGCAAACAGACACGAGCAGGTACCACAGAGCTGGAGAACAAGGGGACAGAGCAGAGGGAGCGAGAGGAGGTCACAGGAAGAAGGCAGGCAGGTCTCAGAAGGAATCTACCTGCTCTTAGGAGGATGGGATACTCACAGTCATGGGCTCCTTTGCCGTGCCAGAGGCTGTGGAGGTTTGGTGCCGCACGTGTCCTCGCTGGGTCCTTTGTGGCCCACGCCACCGCCCGCCTCCTCGTGCCCCCTTGGCTCATGGGGGGATTGAACCTGCCCGACACGGTGTGCTAAGGAGCCTGAGACCCACTTGGGAGCTGCAGCCGGTCACTTGATGCCGTAATCCTTCCTCATTACAAAAGAGACTCTGTTGTCTTTTGCCCTGTTCCCTCCTAATCTTCTGAGTAAGCCCTGTGTGTTTATAGAGGCGGCCGGAGGAGGGGGAGGCAGGGCTGGCTGCTCTGCCGCTGCTAACTCCTGGCACAGCCATGGTGGCTGCCAGGAGAGAGGCATTTTTCCTCTAATTCTTTCCTGTTTGGTCCCTTTCTCCGTGTCACAATCTTACAGGAACCCCAGGAGATTATGCAGGGCTGGAATTTTCCACAAAGGCTGTAAAATGTGTCATGCCCGGGGGCTGCACAGCCCTCTCTTCCCTGGGGAAGCTCCTTAGGTTGGTGAAACACCTGGTCCATGCTCTACCTGGCTCTCACAGGATGTTTCCCTGTCATTCCTCATTGTCCCTGCATGAGTTTGCCATCTCTTCCAGCTGTGGTTTGGATGTTGGGGACTTCCACTCTGTCACTGGCTCTCCGAGACTTTTTCCACGGGTTCACTTTCTCTTCCTCTGGCTTATTCCAGCAGTACTTGGGGACTTGGGGACTTCTTTCCTGCGTGACATCCTGGGAAACATTGGCCCTTGCCTTTGTCCTGAAATCTCCACCAAGCCAGAGAACTCCTTCCGTCTCTCCAGGGTCCCTTTTCTGCTCCCAAGTCATCCCTCCCAATTGTGACCATCCTTCTCATCCACCACCTCCACAATCCCCTCTGTTAAGTCTTTAAGATGATCCCCTTCCATGGGGCTCTGAATGAAAATCCTTGCTTGCTAATTAGTCTTCCATCATTTACCCAGCTGTGGGATGCTGTGGAGCGGGAGCACAGGTCTGATCCATGCAGGTAAGAGCAGCTGGAGACCAGGACTCCTGTAAAAACCAACTTTCTCTTGTGTTGGTTGTATGCCTGTGTCTTTGACACTTGTTTAACATCAGCAGTTGGGATCCATTTGTCCCAAATGTAGTTCTATCCTTCCTGTGGACAATACTAGACAAGGGGAGGGTGTTGTTGGGAGTGGTTTGGGTGCTCCTGGGGACATGAACAAACCCCAGAGAGTCCTGCTGTTTGTGGAAGGATGTGCTGGCATCTGGGGGACTCTGCTGCCCTCCTCTGAGAGCAGCTCAGCTGGCAGCTCGTGTGCTTGACAGTTGCTGCTGGGACAGCATGAAATATGTGTGGAATTTAATATTAAAGTAAATAACCGAGGGACTACCAGCATGGCAGCCCTGCTTGGATCTCTTTTCACATCCCCTGTGGCCTCAGACCTTGCAGGTCTTGAAGATTCCTTGCAGAGAAGCAGAGGAGGAAGCAAGGAGGTCTGATATCCCTCCTTGGCCTCACAGCCTTGGAATCATCCTGATTTTCTCAATGTTACAGATGCAGAAACTGAATTACTGTGGTGGGAATTGAATCCCTATTTTGGGAACGACAGAGGGCCACCCTCCATGCCGAGTTAGCAGCAGCTGTCTGGGAATGGCACGGTGCCCTCCTTGCTGTCTTCCAGAGAATAATAAGTGTCTTTTGGGACAGTGGGTCCCAAAGCTTGGTGAAATCCCTTCCCCTTCTCTCCTTCAGTGGTGAGATAGACCCGGAGGCAGCTGGCATCAGGGGTGTCTCTCAAAATGGCATTCTTCCCTGGAATCTGATGTAATTAAAAAAAAAAAAAAAGATTAAGTGGGAAGTATCTGAGGAGGTGCTGTTTTGCAAGGACAAGATTCACCCAGAGGTTTGAGCTGGCCAGGAATGTTTGAAGAGGATGCAGCGACCCTCAGTGTTTTTGTGGGGATCCCCAGGCTTCTTCCCCTTATGTTACAGAATTCCTCCCTAATTCTGTGCCATCCTGGGGGGCCCTGAGAGCTGTGGGTGCCAAGCTCTGCATCTCCCTCAGACCCGAGTGCTAATCTCCATCTGACCCTCTGCATTTTATTTTTAGGGGCTTGAAGGATGACAAATCTCCCTCTCTGATGTTGCATAGTTCAGTTTGCATAGCACGAAAAGGAGGGAAAGGTCCTTAGCAAAATCCCCTTTCTCTTGCCTTAGATTCTGTGGTGGGGATTAGGCTCCAAAGTGAGGACCGAACATGTTGGTCCTGGAAATCAGGGATCTTAGAGGCAGAAATCCCAGAAAGCCCCTGCAGGGCCTTGCAGCCAGCTGAGCAAACATCAGCACAGTGTCCAAGCCAGCAAGGAGGGCCTGGAGTTTGAGGCCATTTGTTTTCATTCTCCTTTTCATGCCAATAACATCCAGTTTGGGTTTGCTGGGTCCGGGGTGTATTCCTGTTTTCCAAGCTGTCAAATAATCCCTGTTCCTTCTTCTCTTCCCAGCCTGCATCTGGTTTTCCCCTTTCTTTCTGGGAAGAAGAGGGGAGCACATGCCACTCTCCTCCTGTGAAAAGTTAACTTCTGCAAGTGGCTGGGATTCAGCATCTCCAGCACATCCCCTCTTAATGCTTCCTGTCTGCACTATCAGTTCTCATCCTTCCTGCCTTTGTTGACTCCTGGAATCAGTTCTACCCTTCTAATCTGAGGACCCTCCGTCCCTGCCAGCCAAGCCTTGGGAGTTAATAATTACAAGGACTAATTACTTGTGGTGCTGCCTTGGAAAGCTGAAGATCTTTCCCCTCCTCCCAAAAGCTCCCTGAAGATAACAAAGGTTACAGCCAGTGACACAAACAGACACAAACGTCCTGAACACTCTGTTCCCAGACTTCAGAGTATGAGGTTGGCCTGTGCTGTCACCATGGATCCTGGCCATGAGGCAGGTCAGGGCTGCAGATGACAGGGACACCCAGGAGATGCTGGGACAGAGAAGTGCTCCCTGTGTGGTATCCACAGCGGCATTCTGCAATGGATACGTGGATCACCATGTGTGACTTGCCAGCCTTTGGCCTTGGGTCTGGCAGTGAGGCAGAGGACGGGCAAATGGAGAGCAAGGCAGGAGCATGTGAAGGCTCTGAGAGGATACGGCTGCCTGCAGGGAAGCCCTGGGCAATGGCAAGGTAGGATGTGATGGGAAACGTGGAGAAGGATCGATCTGGAAAACATCCTCTTAGGGGGGCCTGCGAGGGCAGGGGTAGTTTTTGGTTCAGTGGAGACACTCACCAAAATTTCAGTGCTGTCAATTCAGAGGTGGATGTGGGATCTGCTGTTGGGACTGGGGTAACAGCAGGAGCGGTTTGCCTGTTTTGTTCCCAGTCCTGTGCTCTCCTTGAACACCAAATTTAAAAACCCTGGACAACCAGTGGCCTTTCTCCCTCCAGCCAGCTTTCCCCCATCCTTTCACCTTCCTGCATATTATCCCTTCTTTACATTCCAGACTTCCTCAATGTGTTGAGTTTTTGGGGCACAGCTTCGGTAGCGGAGGGGCTACAGGGGTGGCTTCTGTGAGAAGCTGCTGGAAGCTTACCTATGTCCAGTGGGGCTGTTCCCAGCTGGCTCCAAGGCGGACCTGCCGCTGGCCAAGCCTGAGCCCATCAGTGACAGCGGGAGCACCTCTGGAACAAGATATTTAAGAAGGGGGGAAAAAGCTATTGCACAGGAGCAATTGAAGCCAGAGGTCCCCGTGGAAGGATCCCACTCTGGATCAGCCCCGTCCCTAAGGGATTGCACCCCCTGGAAGTGACCCACGCGGGAGCACTTCGTGAATAACTCACGCTGAAGTTCACGGAAGACTGTCTCCCCTGGGAGGGACCCCATGCTGGAGCAGGGGAAAAAGCGTGAGGAATACTTCCGAGGAAGACGGAGCAGCAGAGACCCGACCGCAGCCCCGTGTGCAAGGCGGCAGAGGAAACCAGGCGCGAATTCGAGCCGGGGAAGAAGAGGAGAGCGGAGGAACGGCTGTTTAAGATTTAGTTTTCGCTTCTCACCGGCCTGCAGTGATGCGATCGGTAACCAACCAGGCTAACCCCCGCAATTCCAGCCCGTTCCGCCCGTGCCGAGCGCCCCGCCGGGGCCCCGGCGGGCGCAGGGCGCAGCCGCGCCGGCACCACGGGGGCGGGGCCGGGGCTGCGGCTCCTCCGGGGTCCGCTCCGCTTCCAGCTGCCCTTCCTCCGGGACCCGCTCCAGGAACGGCTGCCCTTCCTCCGGGAACCGCTCGGGCTCCTCATCCGGCTGCGGCTCCTCCGGGAGGGGCTCTGGCTTCCGCCCCCGCTTCTCCGGGCGCAGCTCCGGCGGCGGGGCCTTCGGGGAGGACT
>VZRE01000389.1:70328-111158 GCA_013396775.1 Cephalopterus ornatus
GGTATGGGGCGGACGGCGGGCGC
The DNA here is from genome assembly GCA_013396775.1 of Cephalopterus ornatus. Lineage (NCBI taxonomy): Eukaryota > Metazoa > Chordata > Aves > Passeriformes > Cotingidae > Cephalopterus > Cephalopterus ornatus. The sequence goes on from VZRE01000389.1 coordinate 70,352, forward strand.
CCCTCCGCCGTGAGCAGCATCAGCGTCAGGGAGCCAGCGATGTTGCGGGGGTAGGTGCTGGGCGGATTTGCAGGGGGGGATCGGGGGCTTAGGGGGTTCTCTGTGCCCCTCGGGCTTCCACGGTGTTTGGTTGTTTCGGTGCTCACACCTTGTGTCCCTGCAGCCCGGAGCCCCCCGGCTCCGCCAGCGCTCAGGGCGCTGCGGGTGTTTCGCGGGATTCATAGAGTCCCAAAATTGTTTGGGTTGGAAGGGATCTTAAAGATTGATCTAGTCCAAGCCATGCGCAGGGGCACCTTCCACTAGACCAGATTGCTCCAAGCCCCATCCGACCTGGCTTTGGACACTTCCAGGGATGGGGCAGCTACAGCTTCTCTGGGCAACCTGTGGAAGGAGTTGTGTGGAAGCCAACTAAGGAGATGGAATGAGGAGACGCCGCGGGGCACCGGCACCCCCAAGACATAAGACACACACGGTCGTTGCAGAGGCAAAGACAAGAAACACCAGTTGTGTGTTCTGCTGTAATATAATAATATAACGAAACATGGCCAGATGCTTTGCCAAAGCTTTTGAGGGATGATAATGAGCATCTACAGGCTCTGGACAGATGCCAGCCTGTGCTGGTGAACATGGTGCCAGTCAGGCATCTGTCCCGGTGGGATGGAAAAGTCGGGTCCTCGTCCCAAACCTACGGGTAAGAGTTTATCCTGGAGGGAGCCAGAGGCTTGCTCGTACGGGAAATAACCCTGTCGGATCAGCAGTGCAGGAAACATGTGGGGCCCGCTGGAAAAAGTGCAGATCTTGCACATTTTTTTTGCTTTTTCTACGGAAACCAACTTTAGAAGGTTGTGGGGTGTTGGGGATTTTCTTTTTTTCCTGTGTAAGTTTGCAGTTCTTGTGTCAGTGTGGGACTTACATAATATGATCCATTTTTCCAAGAAAGACAGCTACCAGTCAGCAAGAGAGAGTGAGTGTGTGTCGTGGTCCTTTGGTCTCTGGGGGCTGGATTTCAGAGCCCCACCTGGACAATGGAGGTCCAGCATAGCCGAGGCTTCCGTGAGGATTCTGTTTGCACAGTGTGGAGAATGAGCTATTCCATCACGGATGATTTTTCAGGATATGTTTTTGGCATTACAGGGTGTGGGTGGGACTGTTTCATTCCTCCATATCCTCCAGTTTTCTTCTGTAGTGTGTGGAAATGCACTGAAATATCTGTTTCCCAAGGCAACTTTCCTGTGAGAGTTTGAGAGTCATAAAGAATCAACATTGTTTTATTCTTCCTGTGGGTTAGATTGACTGCCTGAGTAGTTTAGTGGACTGTTGAAATGTCCTTTTCTTTGTTGCCTCTTTATTTCTTTTAGTAGCTGCTTGGTTCTGAATCTTGCTTTTCCTCTGTGCTCTGATTTTTGTGCTCTGCTTACAGAAGCTGGAGGTTCTGGGACTGGCTGGGTCCCTTCTGCTGTGTTTCCTCTAATGCAGGAATAACCTGGAGAGGTTTCTTTTCTGCAGTTTACCCTGTCTCATCCCAAAAGTCCAAAGCAGAGAGGGCTTCCGCTGTGCCACCTGAGAACTGGTGTATCTGCTGGACGGACCTCTCTGCTTGGCATGATTCCCATGGCGAATCCATTGCAGAAAATTTAGTCTTATCACCAGGGTGAGCCTCCCTTTCTAGATCTCCTCAGGGAATGGTCAGTAAAACCAGGTGAAGGCAGTGGGACACTGGTTAGTTTCTGCACTATGATCGTCTTTGTGGTGCTTTCACATGTTCTTGCTTGACAGAGAGGTCAGCAAAATCTGTGATACCAACCTAATGTCTCCCTCCCTGAGTTCTGTTGCCAAAACACCATCCAGTTGGCATGGCACGGCAACAGGGATGATTCTGTTGTCATCCCCCATCTCCCAGATCCTGTGCTCTTTGTTTTCCAAGGGTTCAGAGAGGCCTCTACATGTGCTTTTCCACATGCTTTCTTGTGGTAGCTGAGCTGATTTAGCTGGTGCCTGCTGTGTCTTTCCCTCTTTGGAAAATGACTGTGGGCAGCTGTTGCTCATAGACAGTTTTGGGGTGGGGACAAACAGTGAGAAGAGGTGGTGGGACACTGAGACTGGGTGAAAAGGGTAGTTGGGCCTCATGGTTTGACTGCTTTCTCTGTTTGAGGAAAAACAAGGCTATTTCAGAGGTGCACATGGCTGAGGAGATAAGCCCAGCCAGTGCTCTGTTGTGCAGTATTGGGCTGGAGTCGGATCGGGGGAAGAGTATGTGCTGGCTGGAATACAGGAGGAAGGGCAAGTTCAGGAGAGGAAAACAGATTGGGAAAAGACAATAAGAGAAAATGAACCAAAGCAAAGGAGGTAGTGGCTACTCTGAAGGAGAAGGCAGCGGGCAAGAAGCAGTAGGAGTGTGGGAGGAGGGCTTGGGCACCAGAGCTCAGCCAAGGCTTGTGACCCAGAGATAACCAGCAGCAGGTTAATCTGCAGGGCAGTGTGTGTGTCCTGCTGGGTGGCTGGGCATGATAGAAAACTTCCATGTGTGCAAGGCTTGAACACGCTCCTGTTGCCTTCTAATGGAGAGCAACCACGTGAGGGCACTTCGATGCACAAAGAAAGGGAGATGCACACCTCAGGGTGACTGCAGTGCCTTGTCATGCAGGCATTGATCAGGTTTTCCTCTCCAAAAATCCCAGCAAAGCCAGTTAAATCCATCAGTGTCTCCAGCATCTGTGTTAATTTGGGAGTTGCTGGAGCGCTACTGGGGAACAGTGTCCTGGGTAGCTCTTCTGGTTTCTTCTTTCTAGTACATCTCCACTTGCCAGCCACTGAAACTAAAAAACAGGGCTTCAGCCCACTGGAAATTCCCTGGTTTAGGCGGCTCTGTGGAGGATTTTGGTGGGAAGTAGGTTAAAAAAGATCCTTACCCTCTGAAGCTGGGGTAGGGGAAGGCTGGGTTGGCAGCAGAGGGGATTAGGGTCTGTACATTGGGAATGGGAGAGCTGTGTTCCTTTCTTTTTCCTACTTTACTTACACTGCTAGGGAAGCAGTGTCTGAACTTAGGTCTGCTGGGTGAGTACCAGAGTCCTAAACAAGGCAGCTGCAGTGTGTTTCTCTTGGAATCCGGGTGAGAGCAGGATCCCTGGTGCAGCTGTCTTTAGTTCTCCTGCTTTATCCTGAGTGTCCTCTCTGGGACACACTGGTTGAGAAGTTTCTCTGTGCTGTCACCCCACAGCCAGGTCAGTTTTGAGGAAGAGAGCCAGAAGCAACCTGTTGTGGGGCACTGGAAGCCACTAATGCCATCCAAAGGCAACAAGGAGGAGCTGGAGACCGGATGTCAGGATGCTGGAGGTGTGGGTGAGACCCAATCCACTGAGCAGCTCAACGTGTCGCGCCTGCGCAGCTCTTCGGTGGAGATCCGTGAAAAGGGGTCTGAGTTCCTGAAGGATGAGCTGCACAAAGCACAGAAGGTAAAGGGAGAACATCTGGGGATGGCAGCACAGAGTGGAGCAGTGAGGGTTTTCCTAGAGGCGTTTTAGGAGTCTGGAGCAGGCAGAAGAGGAGAGAGACTGAGTTGAGGTGGCCATAAAGCGCTTTGGAGCAGGACAGCGGTTGTTGGATGTGCCAATATCCAAATTAATCCTGGAAACCTACTGCAGGAAGCAGCTCAAGGCAGTGCTTAACTGGGAGCCTCCTTGCTAATGACAAATGAGCTATTCCAGCCTGAAAATCCTGCTACGACTTGTGGAGGGGGGGTGCCTTTGGTGACAAGGAGCATGGCACAGAGTTTAGTGACAGGCATCTGGGATCAGGGATCTGTGCTATGGTGGGGAGGAAGGGTTGTGATTGACGGGGCAGGGCATCAGCACTCCTGGGACCTGCTGTGGGATGATGTGTCGTTCTCCATTTCCTCAACAGGAGCTGAAGCTAAAGGACAAAGAATGTGAGAGATTGTCAAAAGTCAGGGAACAACTGGAGCAGGAACTGGAGGAGTTAACAGCCAGCCTATTTGAGGTACCACCCTCTTCCTTTTCTTACCATAAGCTTGCATCCAGCCCCTTTAAGACAGGCTTTCCCTGAACTTCCAGCCGTCTCCTCCCACAGTTTCTTCCTTTCCCCTGTTCTTTCCCACTTGGAGAAGCAGAGCTGGGCAGTGCTGCAGGCAGAGCCTCAGAACAGGCTCCTGGGGAGCGTTAACAGGTATTTCTTGCCCCTTTGGGCAGCTGTGGGGTGGTATAAAGAGCACAGTAGTTATGGTGACAAAACCAGATATGGGCATGCCTGGAGCCGGAGCCAGGCACAGCTCCCTGTCCCTCTCTATACCTGCTGGGCAGCTGCTGTGGAATAGGGATGATTCCCTGGATTGTCTGAGCCCTTGCTGGAAGTGGGATCATGCTAGATGTCCTCACACACTCTGCTCCAATGAATGTCCAGAAGGCCTGTCAGTTGTGGTAGGGTTTTTTTTGTTTTTTGTTTTTTTTTTGTAATGTGATTCTTGCCAAGCTCTATCCTGACAAAATCCCATTTACCAGCAGCTCTAATGTCTGGATCTGTCTGGATAGTGAGGAAAGCCAGAGCCCATCTGTACCTTTGAAACACAGGGATATGAGGGCTAAGAGAGCAACCCCCTCCTGAAATTTGGGCTTCCTGAGCTCAGGGTGATCTTGGAGATAATAAAGCCAAGGGCTATTCCCTTCCTTTGGTGGCCTTGGCCAGACTCTGCTTCCAGACAGCACTGCAGGGAGGCCCCAGATGGGATTCATCCCACTTCCCTCTCTCTGTGGGAGAACCTTTTAAGCCCGTTTCTACCATTTGGCCCCCACTTGAGCTCCAGCTCCTGCTGTGTCCCAGCCGTGCCTGGAGCAGTAAGGACTGGCTGCTCCACAAGGGAAGTGGGAGCAAAGTGCAGTAACACGCCGGGCAGGAGCAGTGACCTCACCAAGATGTGGAAAAGCAGGTCTGGATCAGGATCAGTGCCACAGACAGCAGGGCAGGGGCACAAATTGGTTTAGTCATCAACCAGCAGGGCTGTAGCGACTGGGGTTAAGCCAGGAAGCCAAGCTGAAGGGAGGCTGGAGTCACAGATGTTGGAATAGGGGCACCCACAGCCCCTGCCACAGCACCCACAGCAACACAGCTGGGTATTCGCCTTAAAGCCCCAGCTTTAAGCAACTCCCAAGGGCAAGGAAGGGCAGGCCCTTGCTTCTGGCATTCTTCAAGCAGCCCCTATCAGTGAGAGAAATGACCTTGGGCTAGCCAGCTAAATGCTTTAGTTTAACTAATTACACTCCTTAGCAGGGGATGCACTCCAGGCTCTGGCACTGGGAGATTTCTCCAGGAAATTCTGGGGGAAGACTGGCTGACAGAACAAATCCCTTGGATATGGCAGGGATGTCTGTCCCCTTGCTTGCTTGCCTGGATCATATGATATGGCATAGCTGTGACCTGCCTTGGTGGCTTTGTGTAACAAGTAGACTAAAATTCTCTCTGGTGCAGGAAGCCCACAAGATGGTGAGGGAAGCCAACACTAAACGGGCTGCAGCAGAGAAACAGCTGAGGGAAGCCCGGGGCAAGGTGAGAACTGCTCTCTGTGACTTGATTTTTGGGGTAGCCTGATGGCATCACTGCCCAGACTGGCCACAGTGCTGCTTGTTGGCTGGAGGAGAGTAAAGTGCTTGCATTTGCTCTTCTCCCTTTCCAATGTCCGCTGGAAAGTGTGAGGACCAGAGTGAGGAGAAAGAGGGATCCTTGCAGTCTGTTCCTGATCCAGCTCCTCTTTGGGAAATGGATGCCAGGGAAACCATGGGGAACTGATAAGCTGTTTAATTGTCACAGCTGTGGGAATGGATAGAGCAGGGACCCTGGGGCATTGGAATTTCCTGGCAGGGCTGAATCACAAGGTTGCTCAACTCAAGAGAGAAATTTCTTTGGGGTTATTTGGTCTGAAAAGAGCCTGGGGCAAAATGTGCTGACTAAAGGGGCAGAGGGATGGGATCCCAAATAGCTACTGTTTGTTTAAAATTCTGGGTGGTGCTGGGCACTGGGAGGGATGGGGAGAGGCTTCATGGCTGGGCATGTAGCTGGTTCCCTGTGGCTTCAGTGTGTGATGGGATGCAGTAAACTTGAGTTCAGCAGGTGTTGACTCTACCTGGTCTCCTCAGATCGACATGCTGCAGGCAGAGGTGACAGCTCTGAAGACGCTGGTGATCACGTCCACACCTTCCTCCCCCAACCGGGAGCTGCACCCTCAGCTCCAGAGCCCTTCCAAAGCCGGCTTCAGGAAGGGCCATGGGCGAAATAAAAGCACCAGCAGTGCCATGGTCTCAGCTGCCAGCCAGAATGTGGCTCCAGAGCCAGTCAGTCGGGAGTGCAGAGAGGTGGGTGAGGGCCACTTGCTGAATCGGCCTCGGAGCCACTGCTGGCACTGTGCTCAGGGGCTTCCTGGAGAAATCTGTGGTTTCAGTGTTGGGAGAAGCTGTTTGTGCAGTAACATGCCTTGTTCCCTAAATTTTTGCTGAGGCAGGCTCTGGTGGGTTTCCTTTTGTGAGTATTTCCTCTTTGGGAGGCGTGTTGGAGGCTGTGTCAGGACAACAGCAGTTGAGGGATCTCTGGGGCACCTGGGCAAATCCAGGAGGCACCAGTGCTGTGAGTTACTGAGCAGAAGCAAGTGGTTCTCTGCACCTTGGCAGATGAGTCCATAGCCTCTTCTGGCATGATATGGTGATTGTTCTTCTTCCTACCCAGTTTGACTTGGACACCAGGACACCTCCATCAGCTAGTAGCCTCTCACTTGTCCTGTGTTCTTGGGCATGGCACTATTCTCCCTCTTTGCAGAGTATATATTTAATTATATTTAATTCCTTCCTTACTGGAAGAAGCTGGGCAGAGAAGTATCAAAAGCATTGTGAATAATTTCCAAACAAGCCCTGTTTAATTAAAGTGATCCTTTGGTAGCGACCCCTACATCATGAGTGTAACACTTCTTCCTGCTACCAAGATCTCTCCTTCTGGGAATTTCCCACTACCCAGATGTGTACACAGCTGTCCTGGGGAGCAAAAAAGGAGGCAGCTTATGGTACTTGGTCAGGAAGAATGAACATGATTGAGAATATGTTGGGCGAATATGTCTTATTAGTGATTTTTTTTGTGGGAGCTGCTGCTTCTGTCATCAAGAATTGTTGAGGAAACACAAAGGACTTGTTTGTTTAAGATCTGGACCTGTCATTTCATCATGGAGGCAACTTCCACAGGGTGCAGATATCCTGGGGTCTAAAATCTCAGGGCTCAACTTCCAAAGTGACTAATAATGTTATGTATCAAGGATGGGGTGGTTTCTTTGTCTCTCAGATTGTTTAATGGCCTATGTGAGACGTGATAAAAGGGAATCTGTCATACAGAGGGTTGGTGCACTATGAAAAAGATGTGTCCCATCCCAAACTGAGCCTAAAAATGGCACCCTAAGCTGAAATCTAAAGGTGTAACTTGTGGCCCTGTGATGCCTTGAGCAGCATGCTCCGTTCCTGGAGGGCAGGACTTGAGCCTTTCTTCCTATCTCCTGTTTTGCCTCACTTTTTTTACCTCTCTTCTTACCTGTCTCACTCTAAACCTTTTCCTTCACTGTCTGTCTCTCCCTCTGCCCTCCAAGTCTGGGTTCCCTGCTCTCCTCTCCTTGCTCCTTTGCATCCTCCCTGGGAAGGCCATCCATATCACCTATGAGCCAGGCTGGCAGGCCTTGGGAGCAGATGCTTCCTCCTCCTCCTCTTCACGGCAGGTAACCAACCTTTCTGGGGATGGGTGGGACCCACCTACCTCTCACGCTTCCAGCCTTTCAGTTCCAGCTCCCTTTTATGCTAACCTCCATTTTTTTCCTTTTGTTTTGTTTTTCTCCATTTGTTTTTCCATCTTGTGGCTCTGAAGCTGTTCCTGGTCCCAGGTGAGCAGTCTCCATGGCACAGAGGGAGTGTGCTGGAATCCAGACTTTCCCAGCTGTGTTCACTCATGTTCTTTGTGTTGCTCAGCAGGTTTTCTTTAGTTTTATTTTTTCCTTTCAGCAGCTTATACAGAATTTGCTGGGCTTGTAGGAGGTGCCCTGTCAGTTAAGTTGGTGGTTTGGCTAATGATCCATCTGGGATTTAAATGCCAGGTCCCAGAGTCTCCCGTTGCCACTGTGCTTTGCCACTCAGCTGCTCTCATCATTCCTGACATGGGTTGAGTGGCAACTTGGTCTGTTCAGTGGTTGTGTGGCGGCTTTTCCGGCATCACAGGTGCTGGAGGAAGATGGGATAGAGAGGTACCTGCAGGTTTCTGGCACGATAAGCCCAGGATGGCTGTGGCACAGAGCTGTTACAGAACTGCTGGTGGGTGGGAGATGAGAGGCGAGGCAGCTTCTCTCAGACACTTCCATGGTGTCTGAGCCTCCCTAGATGCCAAAGGAGATGTTTTGCAGTCAGGTTACCTGCATGGTAGCAGATACCTTCTGATATGGAGTCTTTTCTTCTGACCACCCCCCCGCTTCTCTTTCCTCTGGGACTCTTGCTGCAGGTCGACTCCATCTTATTTGCCGAGTTCCAGGCCTGGAAGGAATCTCCAACTTTGGATAAATCCTGCTCCTTCCTGGACAGGATTTATCGAGAAGACGTAGGACCTTGTCTTGACTTCACTAAGCAGGAGGTGAGTGCTGGTAAAGCAGCTCCAGAGGGTCACCGTTGTGGAGGTGACCTTGGCATGTTTGTACCCGCTCTCCCTTCTGTTTGCCGCAGCTGTCGGAGCTGGTGCGAGTGGCTGTGGAGCAGAACACCCTCACCATCGAGCCAGTGGCTTCCCAGACACTGCCAGTGGTGAAGGTGGCAGCAGAAGAGTGTGGTGGACCAAAGTAAGGACCGTGTTTTTACCGTCTTTTGTCCCCTCCTTGCTGTTGGTCAGTTTGTCCCATGCCATGGGGTTTGGCTGGGCCTCACTCAGTCGCTGAGGTGAACAGTTCAAAGGGCTCAGCTAAGTGTTCTCCAGGCTTGTGAGCAGTTGGAATTTAGCTCAGCTCTGCATGAGAGGAGGAATTAGCTTAGCTCAGCAGATGAGCTGTTTGCTGTTTTTTGGGATAACCCATGAGGTGTTAGTGCCCTTGACTGGGGGGTGGGTGTTTTTCCTTTGCCTTGAGCTAGCAGCTTGTTTATGTTCTCTGAAGGTGTTTTTGCGTAACCAGGGGTGAAAGGGTTAAATCAGAGCTGCATTCATGCACCTTGTGAGGTTTGAGCTCACCATGCATCCTGACCTTGCTGGGGGGTTTGAGCCTAGGTGAGAAGAGATCTCCTTCTGCTGCACATCATCTTCCCCACCTGATGCTGTCACCTTGCCAACAGAATTGGGGCTGTGGCTGCTTCAGAGCTTGTGTGGCTATCTGCTGTGACAGACAGCTTGGGATGACCTCAAGGAAGAGCAGCACTAGCAGAAATTACATGATATTCCAGATGAAGGAGGGGATTTTATTCAGCTGATGAATTCAAGTTCCATCAGGGCTCCCTCTCTCTCTCCTTCCCTCCCTTACCTTCAAGCAAAGCACCCCTTAAAGTGTCCCTGCGAGGGCAAACGCAGGTTTCCTACCCCTCTCCTGCATTTTCTGCCATCTCTAGGCAAATTGCTCCGACAACAACCCATCCTGTGTTTATCCTTATCAGTTTCCTTTTGGTTTTTTTTTTTTTGTCTTCACAGTGGGTTCCGGTCACAAATTATAACGTAAGTGAAGCATTTATTGTTTAGTCAGTGATCAAAGATCTCTAATCCATTAACAAGTGACTAACTCAGTGCAATGTAGCAGCCTGGGGGCTCCAGCTGAACTGAGCTAACTCTTTAATCCTGTTTAACTTCCAGGCAGGATGGTGAGGAATTTTGCTCTTGGGAATAAAAAAAAATCCCAAAGGAATTTGTTTACTTTCATTTCCCAGGGGTAAACCACTGATTTTTGTGGCATTTTTGGTTACCTCTAACTGTGGTTGTGACAGCTGCGATTATGCCAAGTCACCAAGAGTCTATTTTTTCTATGTGCTCCAATGTTCAATTTTGTGACTTAAAAATATCTTGTTATTGGTCATCCTACACTTTCTGAGAATTTAATCTCCTTAAGTTGTGTTAATATTTGATCAATGATTACTTCTCCTTGGATGTGGATTCTTACAGCCCGTGCCTCCGCTCTTGGCTAATATTTGCCTTGATAGCAGTGGAAAACAAGTCCAGAGACATGCTCAGAATCTCCCTGAAACATTTGCTCCCATGTGTTGGCACCTTCCATGGTTTCCAGAGCAGTTTTTTGCAGCTGGGGAGTGATGTCCCTCTTTCCACATGCAGGAACTGAGCCTCTGAGGAGTGTGGTGATAACTATGCAATAGAAAATTCTGCTTTACTGCTTAAGGTGGTGATGAAGGAAAGGCAACTGGCTGGTTATGAGAGCCAGAATAAAAGAAATAACACAAAAAAATGGCAGGGAAAGAGAGGCTGTTGACTCTTTTGAAAAGACTGTTTTCTTCACTCAGAGTAAAATCCTAAAATTGTGAAGCCAAGCTTCTTCCCTGTCTGCCCAAGAAGAAGGGATTGGCTTGTCCTTAGGAATTGCAAGCCTCATCCAGAGCAATGTGGCTTGTTTTGAGTTCTCAGAATGTGCTAATTCTGCTCCAATGGTTTGGAGGCCAGGTTTGATGTCCAGCCGGCATGTTTGCATCCCAGCAGGAAAGCTGATACACCTGAGTCTTCCCTGGAATGTGGAAGAGATGTGCAGGAACCAGATGACATTACACTCTGTTTTCTGTAGTTTTCTCTTGGGCTCTGTGCCAGGGAAAGGGTACAGCCTGGTGTATTTGAGTGTGGAATAATTCATGATTCCAGATACTTAACTCTCCTGACTTGCCATTTATGGTATCTTTGAGGCCATGGGGTGTTTTTTTTGTTTTCATGCTGACTGACCCAGGTCTGGCTTCTGAGCTCCCCCTTCTATCTCTTGAGATTTCTGAATTCCTGATCTCTGCTGTGCCACTGGATTGTTGAAGTGTCTTTTCCTTTCCCTGCAGGAAATGTGCTCTAAGTGGCCTCCCCAGGACCTGCAAGCACCGGATCATGCTGGGAGATTCTGGGAATTACTACTACATTTCACCTTCCTGCAGGGCCAGGGTGAGTCCTTCACCTTCCCAGGATGCCTTGACCCTCCAAAATTGTTGCATACCCTGAGATGTAGGAGCTCTCGAGGGTCAGCCTTCAACTGAAGGACCTGTGGGATTTGAGTTTGTTCCTGAGGTCAGGGTGGTTCTTGTTTGATAATGAGGGTGCAGATCCAGCCCTGCTTATACCTTCAGACAACCTTCAGTGTGTTCACTTTCCATGGTTTCGTTCTGTACAGGGCTTTGTTTTTTTTGCCTTTATTATTATTTAATTCCCCTTTGTAAAACACAGTAATTTTCTGCTCTTTAAATGCTCTTACTGTTCCAATCAGATCCATGACTCGGGCGGTGGTGAGAACAAGTTGTTCTTTCTGTGGAGGGAAGGCAAAAGGTGGATAATTTATTAATGTTGCTGTTGGGGCTTTTATTCAATGGAGCATTTTAGGAGTTTATTCTTTCCTGAACTGCGTATCACAAGAGCTGATCCCGAAACGTGTGACCAATTTGGACACAAAAAGTTGTTTTTGTGCACAGACTTGACTCATTTTTGTCACTTGCCCCAAAGCAGTGTCTCAAATCTGCAGTAGATTGGAGTTGTTCCATGTTGTGTCTCATGGATAGTGTAATGTCTAGGGATGGGATGGCAGATACCCGGATGTGTTTTTTAGATTTTATTTTTTCATCCTACCTGGTGATATGTGGGACTATTTCTCAGGTGCTGAACACTGAGCTCTGCTGCTGGGTGCAGTGCAGGCCTTTTGGCAGAGCAGTTCTGAAGCTGATTCCCGATTTTTCTCTTTTCCTCTCTCTCAGATCACAGCAGTCTGCAACTTCTTCACATACATCCGCTATATCCAGCAGGGCTTGGTGAGGCAGGATGGTAAGAGTTGGTTGCAATGGGATGCTTTCTGTGGAGGAATTAAGAGGTGCTATTCCAAATGATAGGAATGGGGCCAGCTTGGGGTCCCCTCGACTCCCTGTGTCTTTGAGAAGCAGTTAATGACAAAAGAAAAACATGAGGGAAGGAAGAGAAGCACCAATTTCTGGGAGCTTTGCTCTGGGGTGGTGCTGATAAAGGGTGACCTGATGGGCATGTCCTGCTTCCCTGACTTTGAGAAGGAGCCTGGTCCTGGGAGGTGGTGCCCAGCTGTGCCTTGCCTACTGATTTTTGGTTGTTTTTTTCCCTTCTCTTCCCCACACCCCTTTTGCTTTGCAGTGGAGCTGATGTACTGGGAGGTCATGCGGCTCCGGAGGGAGATGTCCCTGGCCAAACTTGGATTTTATCCCAGTGAGATGTAAGCAGAGGCCTGAGCGCGGAAGGAAACTGCTCCAGTACGAAGGGCTTTGTGAGTGCAGTGCCTGCCCTGCAATGGGCCTCTCTCCCTCCCCACCCTCTCTTTGCATGAAGCTGACCAAGAAGCACAACTTCCACCTTCAGCTATCCAACTTCTCCAACTGTGGATTCCAAGCTGGAATGCAGCTTCCATGCTGTCCCCTCAGAGCTGGGCTGGCCCTGGCTGCTCTGAGGTGGCCATCTATAGACTCTGGAGTCTCCTATATGCAGTGTATATCCATTTTTTTTAAACTTTTGTTTTTATATGCAGTCTTCTTTGGCATTTTCTGAAGGCAGGAATTCTGGATCTTCCTTGTAAGCCAGTCTGTCAGGACAGATGCTGGCTGTCTGTCCATGTGCCCCACTCATTTTTTGGGGGTACTTCGAGGTCCTGCTGACCATACTCCCATAACAGCCCAGAAAATGCCAGCAGAGCACAATAATCTTACGGAGAGCCATGAACAGTTTGTTTCCAAGTACTTCCTTGTTCCTTTTAAAGGAGCCTGCAAGAGAAGCTTTCTGCCAACAGAGTCACAAAGAAGGATTTGTTCCTCTTTTTAGCTTGCTGTTTGACTCTGGGTTATCCAGGCTCAGGGAATGGCTGGAGCTGTGCACCTGGAGCCTTCAGCAGAAGAAAGGGAGCAGGAAAATTCCATAACTCTCAGCTGGCTGCAGTCGATGCAGAATGTTTTCTCATGGACTAGGAAATCTGCTGCAGTTGTCACAGACAGACCTTGCCACAGACCCTGTGACAGTCCTTGGTGTAGGAGTCCCCCTTGGTGCTCTTAAACACAGATCTCACCTACAAACATTCACTGGAGCTGTTCCTGATCCTGAAGGAGCTTTGGGCAGACCTGTTTCCATTGTTTAGGTAGAATCCATTTACCCAGGTTGGGTTCTGTGCATCCCAGAAGGAGCATGCCCAGGCTGGGCAGTCCTGAAGCCCCGAGATCTCCTCCCTGGTATTAAATTAGACCTAGAGATGCTCATTCCAGTGGGAATCCCAGGTTCTCCTGGGCTGCCATCCCCAGTGAGGGAATTGAGATATCTTTGTGTGCATGTGAGGGATGTGGCTGCAGTTCCTGTATCCCCCAAAATGTGCTGGGAGGGAGGGATGTCACTAAAGCTGTTGGAACACACAGGTCTGCCACAGACCCAGGTTTGCTAAAGCCATGACAGTGATTTGTAGTCAATTTAGCCTTTTTATCAGTGTCTGTGGAGCAGCCACCACCCACCGTGGGGTTTCCATCTCTGACTGGCACATCACTCTGCACCAGATCGCGATCCTCAGCTCCAGAACTTTCATCCTCTCCTGAGGGATGTTACATTAAGAACTCAGTTTTCTTCCACTAAAGACACAAACTGAGCTGCTCTGGTTTTGCCCAGAGGAGGGAGGAATAGACAGGGAAGGCAAAAACTTTGGTTTCCCTAGCTGCAGATTTCAGCTCAGGTAAATTCCATCCCTGGAATTTCTCCTTTTATCTGTTCCCCCTGACCTTTTGATCTCTGCATGTCTTCCTGTGCCATTGGCTGCTACATTGCACAATATGTGGCTGCATTGCAGCGCTGGGAATGAGGTGATCTCTCGAGGTGGGAGATGTTTTGGTTTGTGGGATTTTTTTCTTCCCCTCAGTGTCACATTGTAAAGCACTTTTGAGACGAAAAGAATTGGAGAAATAGCGTGTGTGAAGTTGTCTTACATTTGAAATGAAGCAGAGAGAACAATTTGTAAAGGAAGATGAAGTCACTCCGTTAACAGCGGGATGGTTGCACCCTGCTCTTTAATAATGGAAAATAAACATTTGCTATTAACCTCTAAAAGTCTGGTTGGAGGTTGAGTGGTTGGGTTGGTTGGGGTGCTCAGCAGCCAAGAGAAAATGAAGTTTGGCTGATGTTCTCTGAGCTTCTCTGGCCCCTGTGGGACGTCTGGGATTGGGTTTTAATGCTTTTTTTCATCAGTGTGTCCCTCGCATAGTTGGCTGCTCCCTGGCTTCACCAGGGGGTGTTTTGGTGCCAAATAGAGGGATTTTTTTTCAGAATGGTTTGGGTTGGAAGCAACCTTAAAGCTTATCTTTTTCCAACCCTCTGCCATGGCCAGGGACACCTTCCACTAGTTCTGGTTGCTCCAAGCCCTGTCCAACCTGACCTTGAAGATTTCCAGGGATGGGGCACCCTCAGAGAACCTGTTCCAGTGCCTCACTGCCCTCACAGGGAAGTAATACTTACGACAGGGCAGGTCCCTGTTTTTTGTGAGGGAAGCTGAGGTTTCTCCTGCTCAGTTTGCTGCTTTGGGCCATTGCACAGCATATGCTGCTGTGCTGAAGGCTGGTTAATTCAAGAATCTTTCTTCCTCTGTCCTTGCAGGGCTGAGCAGTCTCTTGCTTTTCGTAACATCAGGTAGAGATTTTAGGTCACTCTGGTTTCTCTAAAATCACTTGCTCTACTCCTGTGTCCAGCTCTGGACATTAACATGGAAGATCTCATCATCATCTCTTGGGGGTTACAGTTGAAGGAAAAAGCAAAACATCAAAGACCTTTAGAAAGCAAGCTGAGGTACAGCCAGAGCAGAAAATGGGATTAGACCTCATGGAATAGTGATTCTGGGATCTGGAGCTGCTTTTTACTGTAAACTTGCATGAGGGGTGGTCAAGCCTTGGCTGTTTTTTCCTGCTTGGATGCACCTGAGATCCCATCGCTGGTGGTTGCTGTGCCAGCCAGAAACATCACCATTGCCTTCACACGATGGGAAGGGCCAGGAACTGGGGTCCTGTGTCCTGACTACTCAGAGTGCCCTGACACGCTCCAAGCTCAGCCCCTCAATCTCCCTGTCACCCTTTTCCCTTCACATTCCTGTGAAGGGAACTGCCTCCCCTCTGATGGGATGAGTTGACCTCATGCTGCTCTCGGATTTCCCTGGTCAGTGAGGGTGTGGTGACCGGTTGCCTGGCTGGATTCACACTCCCACGATGGGATTTGAGGAGGGCACTGGAGGCAGTTCAGTGCCCAGAAAATGCTACATCTGGAGAACCCTAACAGGTCCGAGGGAGAGCAGCCTCCAGAAAGGGATATAATTTAAAATTTAAAATTAATGGAAGAATCTGGTGGCGCAGCGCGGCCAGGCAGCCACGAGAGGGCACAGGCAGCCCAGGCAGGGACTGTCCCCCCTCCCTGCGCGAATGGAGCGTTTCCAGACCCCTCCTGGCTTCTACCTCCACCTGCTGACCTGACCTCTGCAGCCCCTTGACAGGGGAACAGCTTCCCTGTGCCGCTGGAAATGGGAACTGGCGCTAGGTGGGTGTAAGTCTATGATGTGGAAAGGAAGGATTTGAATTTCTCGAAGAGGAATGTTGCAAAGCCATGAGTGTGGCCGGGTGACAGACTGGGAATGTTTGGCCGTGTCCGGGTCTTTGGGTGTAGTGTCAGCAGGGATTGCTGTCAGAAACTTCCTCGTAGCTGGAGCTGAAGGACAATGAGCAAAACTATCAAAGAGGATTTAGTTTTCATTCCCCTCTCCCTGCTTTTTCCCTGTCATATAGTGTGAGTTTGGGAGAGAAAATGGATATTTTCTCTCTCTGATGGAGGTTAGTGTTGTGCACAGTGAGGTGCTTTTTAGTATTTAGATGTTCATACGCACTTAAGAGGAGAATTTAGGAGACTTGGTATGGCAAGAAGAGAGGAAGCAGGATAAGGGACCTGGAGAATTGGTTGCTCCTGGCAATTCCCTGCGTGTGCTGGTCCTGTCTTTTCCCCTGCCTGCAGAGTTCCTCCAGGTTTGCTCAAGGCTGTAAATCAGGCTTTGCTCAGCGGTCAGGCTGTCCCCACGTGCTCTCAGAGTTGTGTGTTTCCAGGAACCAACAAAAGAAAGATTTTTTTTTTTTTTTTTGTTTGCTCCAGGTGCAATCAAGAATAGTGGGAGAAGATAAGCAGCTGGCCTCAAAAAAGTCAGGTATTTCAAAGCTTCCCATAGGATCAATCTATCAAAGCAACAGGAATTACTGCAGAATAGGCAGCACTGTGTCAGCCATGGGGAAATTCCAGGCATTCAGGCAGTGTGGCCCTGCCAGGAAAAAGTCAAATCTGGCTGCACTCTCGATGTGCACGTGGCACTGAGCACTGGTCAGCTCTGCCAAGACAACATATTCCCAATAGGAGCAATCCCTGTGGTGCAACTGATGCTGGGAGCCAAGGGGTCGGGTTTGCTATTTATCGTGTCAGTATTCCCATGTTTGTTTGAGGGTTATTGGGCTGAGCTGGAAGGTTGTCTTGAGCCAGGCTGTGGAAGCAGATGGATTTTGTGCTGATTTATATAACACTCATAGAACTGGCAGGACAGGCCCCCCAGGAGGGTAATTCCCTGTTTTTCCCCACATTTGCAGGGGATAAACTGAACAGTGAGATGACAGGTGTGTGGTGCATAACCCAAAGAAGAGAGAAGTGAAAATTCTACCTTGTTTGGGGGTGGATTAGGAGGAAAAGGGAGCATAGAGAAAATGAGACCAAGGCTAGTGTGGGCTGGTTGTGAGGGGAGAAATGGGGTTTAGAATGGCCTTAAGTTGAATAGAGTAGATTACCTATTAGATTTAGATAGATAATAGATTTACATTAGATATTAGTAAAAAATTTTCCTCTGTGAGGGTGGTGAGGCCCTGGCACCGGTTGCCCAGAGAAGCTGTGGCTGCCCCATCCCTGGAAGTGTTCAAGGTCAGCTTGGACAGGGCTTGAAGCAACCTGGTCTAGTGGAAGGTGTCCCTTGCCCATAGCAGCGGGTTGGAACCAGAAATTTTTAAGGTCCCTTCCAACCCAAACCATCCTGTGATTCTCTGATAAATCTGAGCTCACAGTAGTGCCTTGGCTCAGGAGATGTGACCTCAGATGATGAAGCAGAGAGAGAGAGCAGAGAAATTTTGGGAAAGAAAAGGTAATCCTTAGCTTCGTTTTGCCTTAAACTTGAAATGATTTCCCTTGTAGCAGAAGACGTCAGCTATACGGAAAAAGCTGAGTCAGTGGTACAAATCTCATTACTTACAAGTAACATCACTGACAGAAAAGGAATTCACAGCCATTTGTGCAGGAGTAGCAAGTCCCAAAACAGCTCCCTGTGGGACTGTCTCAGAGAGGGGAGCTGTGAAAAGGAAGCTTTGCAGTGAAAATTCCAACACTTATTCCCGTGCTGCTTACAGAGCTTTCAGTGGGGTTCACATGGGCGCACAGAACCCCATGAGCTTTTTAACCAAAGACTTTGTTCATGTTTCTGATTTCTGCTTCCACTCCAGCTCTGGGACTGCAGGCTTTCCTCTGGCAGATGTAGGTGGGATATTGGCTCAAGGACAGCTCTCTGCCCTTAATTCTCCTGGCTCATTGAGCTAATTCTGCTCTGTTAATCACCTTAGAGTCAATTTAAGATGCTTCCTGATGATGGACATGTATGTTGGTCACGACTGAGAGGCACCTTTGCTCTTTCTGCATCAGCAGCTGGGACTGAAAGATGTGACTCCTCTGTTGCCCCTGGTGACCTTCCTCTTTGTTAAGCCATCAATGCCAGCTGGCAAAAGCCACAAAGAGGGAAAGAAGCACTAAGTGCAACTTTCAGTCCAACTGAGGGCAGTGATAAATATTATCTTGGGGGGAATCGGAGCATTGGAAATTGTCTAATGGTCCCATGATGCTTTTGGACAGGTGAAGTGTTGCATCCACCCAAAAATCTTGGCAGCTCTGGCTTCCATTAGTCCTAAAGCCTCTTCTAGACAGGAACATTAACAGAGGAAGTATGAGTTCCAAAGCTTGTTCATCTAGCAATGAAATTGTGTGTGTGTGTGTGTGTGTGGAGAAGACCTTATGTGTTGTGTTTGAGGATGTCAGGGTGGTCAGGGCCTGACCCAACTGAGTTTCGAAAGCCCAGAAGTCGTTTTGATGTTGTCACCTGTGGTGTCACTACTTCCTCTACTTCCTCTTCATCGGGTTGGTTTTAAAAGCCTGGATTTACACATTCAAAATGCACAAATGTCTTAAACCCTCTTACTGCAGCAAAGGGGACTCATCCCTGTCTTAACACTGCCACATCCAGTGTTAAGATGTGGCACTTGGAACTTGGATCCATTTACCACATATTTCAACAGAGGCCTTGCAAACTGCCCCTCTCTGTTTAGGAAACATTGCAGAAAGGAAGTGGCTTCTTAATCTCTATCTTCTGTTTTGCGCATTATTCGTTTGCTCATCACAGGGCAGAGCAGACTCAACATCTCTTCACTTTCTACTTCTTTTATTTTATTTTCAGTTATGCAGACAGAAATTATCACAGTCGTGAACTGGTTTGGGCTGGAAGGGACCTTTAAAGATTATCCAGTCCCTGACTTGCCCAGAATCTCCTGCTGCAACATTCAAGCCCAGACACTTTGTTATTATCGAGCTGCTGATTTTTTGCAGGATGTGGAAGGAGTCATGATGCTGGAATGCTGCTGGAACACTGGATTCATGATGCCTTGCCCTCTAGTGCTGTTGGATTGCATTTCAGTTGCATACCTTCACCAAATCAGGTGCTTAATTTTAGCATTTGGTGAGCTCCAGCATGATGAGGAGACAAGAACGAGCACGGGATGGAATTGGAATTGGCAGCAGCACCTTGATTTAGATTCACACTGTATTCGCCCCTCCCCGGGTGATGGTGAAGCACAGGTTGTGCTGCTTTGGTCCGTTTGGGGTTGTGAGTGTGGCCTGAAGGTTTTATAGACTTGCAAAGGGTGGTAATTTCAACTCAGAGTGATTTACCTGCAGATGCTCCTTGGGCCAGGCAGGAGCAACTGGCTCCAGCCAGAAACCAGCAGCATCTTCTGCAGCTCAGGACCCAAGTTTTCAGGTTTTATCAGGCATCTTGTAAGCAACAAGGGAATAAAACACACAGAGAAAGAGCGGTATGGTTCCTATGTTGTATCTAAAACCAGTTGCTGCTTAATCAAACAGATCTGAGGCCAAGATAATTGAGGCAAATTAAATTAATCAGGCAAGTGAACCAGCCACACCCATTTGAAGGAGGATGGGTGCCATCACAGGCAATTAAGGTGATTAATCCTCTCATTGTCATCCACACATCCAGCACCTGGATGTAGTTGTGTGGTTATCTAACTGTGCTCAGAAGGCTGCTGCAGGCGAAGGTGGTGCTTCCAGGTGGAGGATTCTTCTCCTTGACCTTCTCCGGCCCCTTCCTTAGATTTCTGCTGAGTTTCCCTTGACCTGAGAAGCCTGAGCTTGACTTTCAAACCTCAGCTGTGTGTGGAAAAGCTCTGATACAGGATATTCAAGAAAACATCATCACTTACCCCAATGGAAATTAGCACCCACCAACCTCTGGAGGGGTTAGATAACACTTTTATTTATATTTTTACAGAAGGGTTGCTGTGGGGGAATGATTCACCTCCTGGCTTGCCTTTGAATTCTGGAATCCTGGATTATTCCCTTCATAACCTTTGTAACATAGTTTTCAAATGGATAATGAGTCTGTGTGGAAATGTGAATGGAATACTTGCCTTCACCTATACCCTGTTCTATAGAATCTGCAGCCAGCCAGGACAGAGGGGTGGTGTAAGCAGGACTCAATATGGAAGTGTTTCTATATGATAGTTGAGGAATTCAGACTAATTTTTCAATCTGCCCAATAAAATCTATGATAATATAGTGTAACCCAGCACAAATGCTGAATGAGGCTCAACTTGTCATTGACTCCTTTGAACAGAATTTTAAAAACCTCTTGCAAAAAAGGAGCTCATGGATATGGCTGCCCCATCCCTGCAAGTGTCCGAGGTCAGGTTGGAGCAACCTGGTCTAGTGGAAGGTGTCCCTGCCCATGGAAGGGGGTGGAATGAAATGGACCTTAAAGCTCCTTTCCAACCCAAACCATTTTGGGATTCTGTGTGACAAGGTACCTTCTTGCATATCTGGGTAAAAACTGCATGTCTGAGCACCATAAACATGTTTCTTACCATGTTGATGCCAAGGCATGCTGTGAAACAGTTTCCCGAGACATCTGGAACTGGGCCACTGCAGAGTAAGTAAAACATTTTTTTTAAGCAATATTAATTATTAATGACCTTTAAGATCACCGAGTCCAACTTAGGCACATCTTATGTTGGTTTCCTGCTTTAGATTCCTGACTATCCCTGTGCTAATTTCGAGGGAGGCAGTTGAAAAGGTTTAATTTCAAGTAACCTGTGGAAGTTTTAGTCTTCCACAACTTAAAACCAGATAAAATAAAAATCAGCCAGCCAGGTGTACTGGGTTCACAGGGGCAGAATGGCTTCCCAGTTCTCTGCTGAACAATGGGCTGACCCAATCGGATAGGCTGAGCCTAAGCTTGTGGAAGATAAAACCTGGAAAACTGGCTATCTTTCTACATTTCAACTGATGCCTGAAGATTCCCAGCAGAGATACGTGCCCTGTGGAAAAGCAGAGAGTGTTTTAGTGTAGGCATCTTAATCCAGAATGTGATCCCTGAAACTGCCAGGTCCTTGATCCCCTTTAAGCCATCTTCCTTTGGAATGCTCGGAGGTTCAAGCCATATTGTCCTGGGATGCTCAGTTGTACTCCCAGGGAAGAAAGGCAAGTGTTTATTGATTCGTAACAGTTTATGTTTGTGTAAGAGCTCCCTGTGTTTGTATTAGGGGAACGTGTTTATTCTAGGATTAAATAAAAGCCCCAAAAACGGGGCAAGTAGGGTCACTTTGTGGTTTGATTGCTCACAGGACTTGCTCTCTGGTTTACCTATAGAGCAATTCCTGTGTACTCTGGAAAAGCCGTAGTATTGATTTAAGGTGGCAGATAAGCCCAGTCTGGCCTTCCCCAGCCATCAGTCTCCTGACTGGGACAGCCTCTGTGCTTCCCACTCACAGCTTCAGCCTGTTGTGCTGCTCCATCTGATGACTGAGCTCTAAATGGGGTTATTTGGAAGAACCAACAGCCTCTCAGTTCTGTTAAAGCCTCTGGGCTGACCTCAAGTCCACTGATGGCATTGTCCTCAAATGGTGTTTGACCTAAAACCCACTGATGGTGTTGACCTCAGGCAACTGGATCCAAGCTGTGGATTGGAAAAGCTGCTCACCATAGCTCTGGATGAGCCATGAATGGGCAGAAAATTGACTTTTAGAAAATTATAAAATGCTTCTATGAAGTTTTCACAACAGTTTTGTTCTCAGTTGCCTTCCCGAACAGTCTGGAGGCTGAGTTTGAGTGGCCAGGCAAATCTTTGACAGGAAGGTCTCCTTTCCTTTGGTGCTTGTTCCCAGGATGAGGGAAAGCAGCATCATTGTTCCTGAGCTGTGTGAAGGCTGATAAAGAAACCTGTCCATGCTATAAAAGCAATTACCCTCATTTCACCATGTGAAGTGCAAAAAAGGACTTTCCACAATCACCAGCTCTGTAAAAAAACCAAACCAAAACGAAACAGTTAGGAAAACCAAGGGAAGCCATAATCAGCAAGTCTGATCCCAAATCCTTTTTCAGAGTTTGCTTCCACCGTGTTCTTGGTTTGGGGTCTGATTTTAAACTGCTAAAAACAGCAGTTACAAGATTAAATCTGAAACTCAGGCTTGGATCCCCCTTTATGCCAAATCTTGCCCTGACTCTGAATTTGATCATCATAAGTTCTTGATCTCAGAGCAAAACCCGGATGGTGACATTCCCACCCTATAAATGTCCCAGCTTGCTTAGTTGGCATCTCCATGCCTCCTGCTAGGGGGTTTGTATGGCAGAAGGTATTCCAAGAGGAAACAGATTCCCTGAGCACCCCAGTGACTCTGGATGTGCCTGGAAAAAACACATAAAGCATTTTTATGGTCAACAAATAGTTATGGTTTTATTGAGTTGCAGAATACACGAGAAAAAAATTGTTCTTTTTGAGTTACTGAAATATTTTATTTTTAAAGAATGAAAAAATCAGAACCTGTCCTAATAAGGAATGTGGGTTTGCTCTTTTAACAGTGAGAATGTTAGGGCTTTGTTAGGAAGGATTTCTTAGGAAAGCATCTACTAGGAGAGGCCATGGCTAGGACATGGCAGCTTGTGACAGAAGGAAAAGGATGTCTTTGCCCTAACAAAGACCTCAAATCCAGCCAGAGTGCCCAGATGGTGCCTGGAGATGGGTCCTGTTGAGGCTCTGCCTCCCAAGCCCTATTTCAGTGAGCAGTTAGGATCTAGATTCTTCAAATTCATGCTTAAAGGGAAAACCCCAGTGCAAGTCCCCTAATTCCCATTTCTAGTCAGTCCCTGCTCTCAGAGCTGGGTGGGGGGAGCTCAGTGTGAGATCCAGCTCACCTTGAGGTGCTTAGGGATGTCACCAGCCCCTGTCTCTCCTCTGAGCCCAAGCTCTGCCCTATCTTGTCTCCTTCTCCAGCACAGTTCTCCAGGCAGACACCTGGAGTTGGGAGAACATGGGACACCTGATTCCAGGTTGATTTTTCTTCTTTCTCTTCACCCCCTCGGTGATTTTCCTCCCACTCTCATGCATCCCTCCCCAACCCCTTACCTTCCCAAATTTCTCCTGTCCCTGTCCTTCTCTTCACAAAGCACATGCCCATCCCTGTCCTGCCCAGAGGCTTCTCTTTGCTGCAGTTTATGACAACTTTCCTTAACCATCCTGGTTTTCCAGCTCCTCCTACTCCAGTCCCCACCAAGAAGTGTGTGAGGAGAAGCAAAGCCAGCCCTTCCCTGCCTGTTGTTTGATTATCTGCCCTGAAACCAGCTCTGTGTTTCCAGCTCGTGGCCTCTCCCCGTTGCCATGTGCCACTGATGTGGTTCAATAACCTCTGGCAGGCTCCCAGCATGTCTTACTGATTTTTTCCCCCGTGTTTGTGTGTCATTACAGTGAAAATGAATGACCTTTATCATGAGAGAAAGTGAACAAGACTTCACCTCATTATTTTCAGAGAAACGAGTTAAAGTCCTCAGAAATCTGGGCAAAACTCTGTTTAAATTCTGAGTTTCAATTGTTTTAATGGCAAATTTTAATCTGCAAGAAATGTTTGTGTCTGACTGGTTGCTGCCTTTTGCCTAGATTGGAGACAAAGCCAAGCAAGCTCATGATGTGAAGTTTACATCCATCTATGTTTGCAGCTTTACTGAAACTTCTGGAATATCTCCTGTAAGCCTAATTTTATTTTGATGCTACTTACAGTGCTAACAAAACAAATTGAGCCAGACTCCCAGGGCTCTTTGTCAGGGATCTGTTTGACCTGCTCCAGGTAAAGATGGAGAATTTATAGAACCACAAAATGGTTTGGGTTGGAAGAGACCTTAAATACCATCCAGTTCCAACCCCCTGCCATGGGCAGGGACACCTTCCAGGGGAACAGGTTGCTCCAAGCCTTGTCCAACCTGGCCTGGAACACTTTCAGGGTTGAGGAGTCAACAAGGCATCAAGGCACTTAGGAAATACCTTGAATTCCAACATAGAGCGCTGGGATTTTTTAGAGGGAGGGGAAAAAAACTGCATGAGCCAGAGAGGCTTTGGCTGAATAAAATTACCAGTATTTTATATCATCACCACACAAATTTTTTGCACATAAAAATTCAATTAAGAAGAGAAATGCCCAGCTATTTACAGAGGGCTGGTGCCCTGATCTTTTGGGAAGAGACCTTTTTCTTTTGCAAGAGCAAGGCCCATCCATGGCACCTGGAAATCAGCTCTGACTCCACCAGCGCACAGGTTTTCTTTCTGGATCTGAGCAACTGGGTATTTTTTTTTCATGAGGCTGAATCTCAAGATCAATTCTGTCCTCCCTTCTTCCCTTTTACCAAGGTTTTTGGGGGAAAAAAATTGCCTAAGAGCTGATCTTCCCTTCTGCAGATCACTGCTCTCCTGGAATCTTTCAAGTTCCTTTAGCCACCATCATCATCATCAGCTGCTGCCTCCTGTTAGGCCAGGCTCTTATGTTGGTTTTTTAGCAGAAAACCAGTTCTTCCAGTCGACTGGTCAGTGGCCCCCAGGAAAGCCAAGCTGCTAAAGCAGAACTATTTACCTAGGCCGAGCTTTGAGCAGTTTCTATAGGTGCTGCAAAGCAAACAGTTTCCCAAGAAGAGAAGAGGGAACAGGGCTAAGGAGGAAAATATTTGCTCTGGAAATAAGAACTGTAAGGGTGACAAAAAATGTGGGCTGTCAGAAGAATAAGCTGAATGTTTCAAAGCTTGCACTGCTGATCCAGCTGTGGGCTTGTGGTGGCACAGACAGGGAGATACACATTCAAAGAGTCAGGAAGGGATGCACATATTAAGGCAGTTTTAATGAGGTTAGCCACGATTCCAGACTAGTTTGTTACTACCTGTCTGGGAAATTACAGCACCCAGAAGGATATTGTTGTTTATGGTATTAGAAATCAATTTGCTCCAAGTCTGTTGGAGCAACAGGTGCCCTGGAGACAGAAGCTTTTCATCCTAAACATTCCTGGTGATATTCAGGTGGCCAAGAACACCAGAACAAGCCCTTTACAAACTCCAGCTACTACTGGGTAGCTCAAGTTGCAATCCTGATGCTGAATTTCCCATCTGTAAGCAAAGATAGAATCTCATTTTATTTTCCAAAGGAGGCAGGGGAGTGAGAGTACATTTATTTTTTTTGAAGCACTGACCAACAGTCCCAGAGTTGTCTCTGCTCATGAAGCACCTTGCTGGTTCTCTGGCATGCTGTTGGAATTCAAGGGTTTGATAGAGAAGATCCAGTTTCAGAGCTGAGGGAAGTAATGAGGCATGAAAAGCAACGAGTCTCCCTCCTGTGTGTTTCCAGTGAGCACTGAGACGGCTGTGGGAGCTGGAGGCAGCTTTTGAAGCCATGGCCCTTTATCATAACCCAAAAGGTGCGTCCTTTCTGTTGGATTACACCTGATCTAAAGCCCTTGATTTATCTGGGATCAGGTTGCCTGTTACAGAAGCAGCTGGATGCTGTTCAACCACATCTCCTGATAAGCCGTCAGTGGATTTTGGTAATTAGGTGTCGGGCAGAAAACTGAGTTTTAGACAACTTGGGAGAGGGTTCTCCAGAAGGTTTCAGATCATCAGCACAGCCCAGTCAATCCTGATTCCAGAAGGGTTGGGACCGAATGTTTGTGCAGCTCCTCCTTTTGCAGGGAGAACTCCTTTTCTTCTCTGCTTGTTCCCAAGGGAAGAGTGAACAGTGCCATGGCTCCTGGCCTCTGACAAGCACTTTGGTGCCTGCCAGGCATGTGCAGACAGGCAGAACCCTGTTGCTTCTGCAGCCCAGGATGGTGAAAAGCCCATTTGTGGCTCCTCTGGGACACTGATGAGCAATTAGCAAGTTTTGCTTTTGTGACTTGTTTTGGTCTTTTGTGTCATTTCCTGACAGTCATAATGCTATGCCAGACCTGCTGCTCATTAAAGAGAAAACAGGCCTTCTCCTAAAGGGGACATTTTGCTGTTTAAGCCCAAAAATCTTCTACAGACCCCTGGAAATAGAGGCTGGTGCTAAAAATATGGTTAGGGGTTAGTTGTGCAAGGTCAGTGTCACAGCTTGGACTAAAGGGATGCCATGATTAGAGAAGGAAAGGAGGGAGCTGGGTTCTGGGCAGGGCTGGAAGCCCCAGCACAGTCCAGCAGCTGCTGGCCCCATGGGATGCAATGCCTCTTTTACACAGACGTGGGAAAGAGGCATGAGCTGACTGGGGTGTCCTTGGATTGCAAACACTCTCTGAGGCCTAAAAACTCGTGTGAATCAGGGCTTGTGTAGTTTAAGTAGAATCAGAATGGGTCTTGCGAAAAAGAAGGTCAAGATTGGATATTAATGCCCCTTTTTTAAACGTTCCTCATCATCCTCTCCCAACCTTCCATTTCATGCAATACTGGCATCGCTTTTCATCCTCTGAAGCACATTTTAAATCTCTCTAGGTTCAACCAGAAGCAGCTGACAAGACAGGAAAGTCCCCTCCAACCGTGCATGTAGATACAGACTGAGATCTGAGAGTAAAAGACACAAGTGTGATTCCCCCCCGTGCCCCCCCCGTCCCTCCCGGTCACTCACACCTCCCCAGTAAGACTCATGTTCATTTATGGAGATAAGCATCCAGCCAGAGGTCACCAGATTTCTTTAGGGACCTGTGGGAAGAAAATGAAGACAAGTTTGTTTGGGTTGCGAATCTTGTCTTTGGTGGGTTTTTTCCTATGAAGAAGCCTGTTACTGAATTTTAATGTGAGTCACAGAATGGTTTGTGTTGGAAGGGACTTTAAAGACAATACAGTTCCAATCCCCTGCCATGGGCAGGGACACCTTCCGCTATCCCAGTTTGCTCTAAGCCCCATCCAACCCGGCCTTGAACACTTCCAGGGACGGGGCAGCCACAGCTTCTCTGGGCAACCTGTGCCAGGGCCTCACCACCCTCATGGCCAAGATAATGCCATCTAACCCTGTTCTCTGCCAGTGGGAAGTCTTCTCTCCTTTCCTGTTACTCCATCTCTTGTCCAAAGTCCCTTCCCAACTCTCCTGGAGCCTCTTTAGGTGCCGGAAGGGGGTCTAAGACTTCCCTGGAGCCTTCTCTTCTCCAGGCTGTTAAACCCAGCTCTCCCAGCCTATTTGCAGAGCAGAGGTCCTGAAGCCTTTAGGACACCTGAATATGAATCCTTAGGACACAGAATGTCTTTCTTCAGGACAACAGATACAGCAAGAAGAGCTGGAGTGAGCAAGAACTTCCCCTGATGCCCTCTGTGTTATTTGTAGTCCTGTGGGCACCATGTGGGGGGGGTGCATGGCATCACCCCACTGTGTCTGGGGACAAAAGCAGGTTTTGAGCCAGTTTTCAGCTCTTCTGCATGTTGTGGCCAACCCACTTTAATATGCCTTTGCTTAGAGTGGTTTGTGAAGGAGATCCCTGGACTGCAGGACGCATTCTCATGTTCCCTGTCATAAATTATTCCCCTTGGAGAAACTGAGACAGAAGCACTAACACAGAGGCTGCTGACAAGGACTATTAGACTCCTCTCCAGCTCTGCCTGTAGGGAACAGCCTGTT
The DNA here is from genome assembly GCA_013396775.1 of Cephalopterus ornatus. Classification (NCBI taxonomy): domain Eukaryota; kingdom Metazoa; phylum Chordata; class Aves; order Passeriformes; family Cotingidae; genus Cephalopterus; species Cephalopterus ornatus. The sequence continues at coordinate 97,803 of VZRE01000389.1, forward strand.
GCTGCTGGCAGGGCTCACATGGGACGCAGCATGGGCTGTAACCTGACTCACCCCCCTTTGATTCATCTCACTTTGCAGCCTGGAGATCTGCTGCCAGCTCCCAAAACCAAGAATCACCAACTGCCAGAGCAGCATTTCAAAAAGGGTGTTATAAAAAAGGTCCCTGTTAGATCACAGAATCATTAAGGTTGGAAAAGCCCTCTGAGATCATCAAGGCTCCTAGCACTGCCGAGCCACCACTAAACCATGTCCCCAAGTGCCACAGTCAGCTTAGTACCCATCTAAATGTTGTGTGTTTGGTATTTTGATAGCAACAACACATTGACGCGGTATTTCTGAAGGGTCTACAGTGTCCTGAACTCTCTGTGCTAGAAAATACAGACGTCCCATCCCTGTAACCGTGAACTGCAGCTGCAGGTGATACCAGAAGGACCTTACCCAACAATGTCTACAAATGCTTTCCCAAGAGGCTTCTCCTCATATTGGACTCCATACTTGGCACATAATGACTTCACCAAAGGCTTCACCTTCCAGAAATTGTGCCGTGGCATTGTTGGAAACAAGCTGGAATAGAGAGAGAGTGAAAAAACAAACCTGAGAAAACCCTGGAGACAAACCCCAAGGGATGGGTATCTCTGTCTGCATCCTCAGGGGGCTCGTTATTAGTGCCTCCTCCTCCTCAAGCTGTACAGGCAGACAAAGGAAGAGAGGCACAGACACATCTGCGCTTTACAGCCCTCTGTTTCAAGGAGGTTGTGAAAACTGATTCTCCTGCTGTGCCTCAAAGCAAAGCTGTGTTCAGGACACAAGGAAAGTTAGTCTGTGCGAGAGGAGATGCTTCAAGGGCAATGCGAGAGCAGCAGGAGGGAGGGAACAGCCTCTGTGTGCTCTGATGGCTGCCCATTTCCTTTAGGAATAATTCTTTCTTGCTGAATTTTAGCCCCAGTAACCCATTTCCCACTTCTGGAAGCTCATGGAAGAGAAGCAGGTAAAGAAGGATTTGGGGGCACCTTGCCCTGTGCTGTTCAATGAACATTTCCTAAGCTGACTTCCAAACCTAAAGCTTCACCCTAAAAGCCATCTCTTTTACATTTTATGTTGTCACTGGCAACAGATTGTCCATATGGCCCTGGTTTTAACATCTTTTCTGGAGCCTGGTGCCCGGTAGCCCATGCAGTCCCACACACTGCAAAACACTGGAGTGATTTAGGAGGGAGCAGATTCCTGATGTGGATACTCAAGTTCAAGTAGTTTGCTTAGGATTTGAGCCCATAGCTTTTCTAACTGGTAGATACATAATCATAACTCCTACATAAACCCCAAATTAGAATTGTGAGAGCGAAAGCTGAAGTATTTGGTAGCAAGGCCAAGTGATGCTGGGTCTGAACTCACTGGTGCTCAATTTGGAAATTCAGGTGCCCGGTGAACCAGTCGTTGAAGAAGGACTGCTCGATGTTGCAGGTGGCTGCCATCTGTGAGGGCAAGAAAAGGTGAGGATTAGTGACATCTCACCCCAAAATCAGACCAAAGCTCCTCTTGCCTGAGCTGTCAGAGTGCAGACACTGCCATGGTGGGGCCACTGGGTGCAGCAAGGGGAGCTTTAATCCTCCTTCAGAGCTTGCTGTTGAGTAAACCTGAAGTGAGTCAAGGTCCATGGGTTTGACTGGTGGTAAAGTGGTGTAGCAATCCAAGCCCAGACTCCCAAATCTCAGCCTCTCCCAATAAAAATCAGACGGTTAACAACAGTACCAATGTGAAAAATGGAGCAAGAAAAATGCATGGACACAAAGCCTGCTTTTCCACTCCATCTAGTTAATTCCAAGTTTGCCTTAAGTGCAAGGTCTGAGTATTCTGACAATATTTATTAGCTATTCTTGCTATTAATGATTGTAAAATCAGATATTTTTGCTTAAAATCCTCTTGCACTCTGAACTGGGTATATTGAGCTCTCCCTCCAGCTTTGATTTTCACTGGGTCTTTACTATTTGTATCTATATGCCAAAATTCAGCACACAGAAAAGACAAATCACGCTTCTTTAACCTGATATTGCCTCAAATCTGAAGGAACCTTTCGATTAAATTAATTCCAAAATTTTGGACTTCCATGCCTTGACCCAGCATTGCTGGCTCTGGGAAGAACACCTTTATGGGAGGGGTCATGGGCAGACACCCTACACTACACTGGGGGTAGTGGTAACCCAGTCTTCCATTTTGGGGTGAGTTTGGGGTGTTTTTTTCCCCTCCCAGTTACCTGAGAGCTCAGCCAGTCTCTGTGCTTCTCGGAATCAATTTCCATTGGAATGTGATTCATCTGGGTGACCCACACGAACCAGTGACTCTCCAGAAACCTTCAAACCCAGGAGAAATCATGACAATTGATACATAGGTGGGGACATCAGGTGGTGTTTACAGGGAGCATCAGGAGACACAGTCTGTGAGGAGGATATTTCTCTGAGGTATTGAAGTAAACTGCTTTCTCAGAACCACTCGAAGTCTCAACTTTGCCTCAGGCTTCTTTATTTAGAGTGTCTTTTTTATTGCTTATGGTATAAAATGGCATTTTTAGCACCTGTACAACAGTCTGCATAAATGCACTTTTTATTCCCTTTAACCAAGAAGTTACCTTATTGTAACTTTACAGTAGTTACATTAACCTATACTGACATTTAGGTGTATGTTGACAAGGTATTGCCTGGACTCATCCTTGTTCTAGGGTGTTCACCAGCCTTCTTTAAGTCTTTAGGCTTGTTTTCTGCAATTTTGCTTTTTTTTTCTTTCACTTCGAGCTTGATCAAAAATTTTGGAAATAATGGATCAGTTGAGATAAGTTTATCAGCTTGATTTCAGGCTGGAAGCAGGTACAGAATTACCTCTGGGAAAGGGTGGCCTGAGCACCCTGGAAGGATCCAGCCATGACCAAACTGGATAAAATGCATAAATACGTTGGGATTGGACAGTGTGAACAGAGAATGAGGAAAGCAAGGAGAATCCTGGCTGGACCATCACAGTGCAGGGGGAGATGCTGAGCACCAGAAGCATCTCTGCTGCAGGGAGGTGGGACTGGGAGATGGTAAGAGAGAAGTGAAGCAGTGGGATTAGCCAAGATAATACACAGCAGGGAACCTAAAAAAGGGCACAGCAGAACTGAGACTGGACTTGTCTGGCACTGGAGGGAGGGGAGAGCAGCAGGGATGCCCTTTATCTCCTACCTGACAAACGTGAGGAGACACAGGGATCCCAGGAGGCCGTAGAATGGGATGTATGTGATGAAGTAGCGCAGGTAGTAGCTGATGGCCCAGGCCAGGTCCTAGGGAAGACAGAAGACATCGGGCATGCCTTTGCCCATCTGGGTTAACATGTCCTTGCTGGTGACGCCGGGGACTCTGGGTAATCCATCCCACCCTCCCTGCTCCGGGGTGATTTCCTATGGAACAGCCAGACCCCACCAGCATGGAGGGAACATTTCACTCACCGCCCAGAACCTGCGCTTGATCATGGTCGAGATGATTTGGATTTGGAAATACACAGGGATGAGCAGAGGTGGGAAGACTGCAAAGCAAAGGGAAACGTTTTGGCCATCAGAGGGGTGGGGAAGGCATGTGACATGAGCGAGCTGGTGATCTGGGACTGGTTCCAGGGAACTGGGAACATGGGGGTTTTTTTCCATGGGGGTTACTCCCAGTCCTGAGCTGGGGGTCTGCACAGTGGTTCTGAGGAAGGATAGGATGAGCTGAGATTTAAGGAGTTGCTCTGCTGACACAGTAAGGGCTGGAAGGGTCAACAGCATTCCAGGAAAAGGGAAAAGTGGAGGGCAGATACTCACTGAGGAAGAAGTACTCGTGCTGGTGGTTGTAAGGCAGGTACTTCAGCTTCTTCTTGCCGTACTGCAGGACACAGAGGAGAAAGCTCAGCCTTGGACTGTGCCACTCACAGGTAGGAGCAGAGCCTCTGCAATGTTTTATTTACTGGCTGCAGAGTTTTGACTGAATTCCCACCACCAGCTAAGAAGTGTTTTGGGATGATTAAATATCATGACTGTGTAATTGTGTTAGGTGTAAACTGGTTTTTAAAGCCTCCTGCCTTGATATTCAGGTAATTTCTATTTCCTTGAGAGCCTGGTGGCATTTTAATGCACTTTTACACCTTCTGTCATGCCTGTGGCCATGATAAAATCTGCCAGCACCTCCATCATTCCTGATATAAATGTGATAGGCATAAAGCCTGAATTTTTGGAGGTCACTACAGGGAATGTCTGTGCAAGGCAATGGTCCCTGTGTAGTTTACCATGCAAAACAGAAGCACCAAGTCTGCAAACCTCACCTCCACAGTGAAATATCTAAAGCTATACAGAAATATCTTTTTTTGAGCTCCAGGATTGCTCCCACCAGGAGCCTGGAGCACGTGGATTGCTGTGAACTTGCATTATTGCTCCCAGCACAGCAACTTCCCAATGACCATGTACCAGTGTCTGTGTCCCCTACATGTCTCTGGAGTTACTTTCTCAATAGTACAAAAGCTGGCCGAGAAACCATTTTTAATGTTGTATTTCCCTGTGTTTTCTTTGCTGCAGGTGCTCCATTGTTTATTTTCTTCATGGATTTTTGTTTGTCAACTAGAAATCCGCATTCCATTGTGAAAAAGACAAAGAATGGTACATGGTTTAAGTCTTTATGTAGGTTTTCATAAGTAGAGAGTAAATATTTTGGCTCTAGAGGGACAGACTGAATTAAAATCACTTAATGCAGCCTGTTCATTCATGTGCAGCATGTCAGTTAATGTAAAAAAATGAGAAAATATTCTTATGCAAGTAACATCCCCTCAACTGCTTCTGTGGAGAGGACCTTGTGCAGATCATCTGGGGCACAGCTGGATTGACTAATGCTGGATGGTATTTGCTATGGAAATGGAAGATCAGTTTTGAAATGCTCTTGATGGAGGACTGAGGAACACAATTTCCCCCTCGTGTTGATATTTCAAGACAGCAGGATGAAGTTGCCTTTTTAAGGGCTTTCTGCTCTCTTTCCAACCCCATCCGCATTATTTTCCCCAAGCTACCCCAAAACACTTTCTGCTGTGGTCAGGACAGGAGGTGGATAGGGAATATTAGTCAGTCCTGCTCTTCAGCCCAAGAGTTGGGGAGAGTGTGATGGCCAAACTCCGGTCAGAAAACGTAGCCAGATGAAATCCCTGGATTAAACGTTTCCTTTCTAGCATTCCTGGAAGTCTTGACTGTGGAAGTCATGTCTACCAACAGGAGCCAACTCCTGGATTTACACAATCACTGCCTGAAGCCCTTTTAGGCAGTAGTTTTCCATGTTTTACCCACTTTTCCTTACCTCAACTGGCTGTGTATCTCCAAGGACAAAGATATGCAGCATGTTCACATCTGGGTCCTTCTGGAATATGTTGGGCTTGGCGTGGTGTTGGAAGTGACGGTGGTTCCACCAGTTTGCAGAGGCACCCTGGGCAGACACAAGGACAAGGGATTCATCCATGGGAAACTCCAGCTCCTCTGAGGGTAGGATTACCGAATCAGTTGTATAAACTAAACCAGTGCAACTCAGATCGTGGCCAAAATGTTATTTGCGTTTGAAATAGCAACAAGCAGGGAGTGGTTGAGCTGTTGGTTGCTATGAGACTGCTGGTTCCAGAGGGATGGTTCACCCTCACTAAGGATCATCCATACTGAAAGACAGGGAATAAATACACCCTCAGTGAGTTAAATGTCACTGTGTCTTCCCACACAGAATGGTTTGGGTTGGAAGGGACCTTAAAGGCTATCCAGTTCCAACCCCCTGCCATGGGCAGGGACACCTTCCACTAGAGCAGGTTGCTCCAAGCCTTGTCCAACCTGGCCTTGAACACTTCTAGGGATGGATAAAACCTAGGCCCTGTAAAATCATCAAATCCAACCATTAATTAACACTAACCAAATCCACCACTAAACCCTCTTGCTGCCTTGCCAATTATTATCCTTGTTTCCCTCCTCTGCTTGTGAGGCACAAAGTGGGTTTGGGAGAATGGTTCCTGCTGCACATGGATGAAATGCCTGGATTGCACTGGACTTTACCCAGGATAGAAGTCCTGAAGGCATTTTGAATAGGTGGGATGTAGGAGGATGGGATATTTGAAAGATATTATTCCTTATTGGAGTGCATGGTGAAAATACGGATGTAAAAAATTATGTAATTTATTAAGCTTTGCCCTCAGCTGGTATAAATTGAAGTGGTTTCACTGGAAGTTGTGGAATTACTGAGTCAGCTATGAATACAAGCTCTTATCTCTTCTGCAGAACAGCTCCATGTGCAATGGTCACAAAGTTCTTTATGCTTCTGCTCACTTTGGGAAGGTTTAGAGCTGCTCTTTCCTACCCTGACACAGCTGAAGTGACCCACAGGTGTTTTTACAGAGCCCTGGTTCCACAGTGTCCTTTACCTTCAGGTGTCCAATGACAAACTTATGGACGATGTGGTTCCAGGAAGATTTCTTAAAGACAGACAGGTGTCCAAAATCATGTTGCAGCCACCCTGCCTGGGCCTGGAATGAAGGGAAATCAAATAGTTAGGAAGCTGTTTGGAATCAGAGTGAAGCATGAAAGAAACAGAGACAGAAAGCACATTGCGAGTGTGAGGAGGAGAGGAAATTAACTGAGTGAGAAGGTGAAGATCTCTGGAGGGGAACATTAAATCATGGAATCATTCAGGTTGGAAAAGACCCTTAAGATCATGAACCCAACCGTAAATATGACACTGCCAAATGCACCAAGATGTGGAAGGAAAAGAGAAAGAGGTGAGAAAAATGCATGAGCCACAATCAGGAGGCACCACAGTGGCAGGTAAGTTGTGAATATTTTTCACTGGTGTGACTGTTTTGCACTGATCAATAATGTAATATGAAAGGTTCAGCACACACTGTCCTTATCCCGGGTGATTTGTGCAGCCAGTGTGCTCCATCCCTACAAGTTCTCACCTGGGAAGTCGTAAGGATGCAGGCCAGGATGAGGGTTGTGATCCAGCCAGTACCAAAGTATGAAACCATCAGCCAGGCCAACACTTCCATTGCAATAATGTGGCCCAAGTAAAGAGAGAAGAACAAAGGACTTGCTCTGAACAAGTTCATGTCCTCTGCAGTCTTCCTCAGGGTCCGGAAATCCTCCACCAGCTGGGACTGCAAGAGACAGGCAAGAGCAGCGTGAGGCTTTTCAGTGAATCTGAATGAGCTGAAGGATGAATTCCATGCTAAGGACCATGCACTGGTTGGCTACTCCAGAAGTAAAGGACCTGCCTCCATATTCACCCTGTTTTCCAGCTTTTCACAGCACTTCCCTCTGAATAAACATCCTGGCCGGTCTGAGCCCACATCCTGACCTTTTGCACCTTGAGCCAGGAGAGTAATTCAAGCCTCCTGCTGTGCATCAGCAGCACGACCTGGCTCTGTCAAGAGTCATATCACCTGATGACTCTTGTCTTAATGAGCTTCCCAAGTGCTAAAGAGAAGCTGGAGAAAGAGAGAATCCAGTGCTACTGTGCAGAATTCCAGAGCTCTGATGATGAGCATCCAATTTCGTCTCAACCGTCATGCATTCAAGCTGTGGGGTAGTGCCGTGCACTCATCCGTGAGGAGCGTTCCTGGGTCACTGGGGGTCAGTGCTGGCTCCTCTATTGTGAGTGACACAGATATATCATAATCATGGCCAGCCACAAACAACGGGGCAGGATTGGGTTTCATGGCAGGAGCCAGTCATGCCACACTCTGGGCCTGAATAATGGATGAACAGTCTGGCAGGGAGACAGAGCTGCCCTGGGGGTGGTGAGCGGGTGGAAAAGGTGCTTGGCGGGTTGCTACTCCTTAGCACAGCCACCAAAATGAGACATCTGGGTCACCTCTGCTCATGCTGTGCATGGCACAGTGTGTGCTCCCCAGAGCTTTGCTGGTACTGCAATCAGCAGGATAAGCCAGTTGGAGTCTCAAAGAGGCATTTCCCTGGGATTAATGTGTCAAAGGGAGCTGCAGAGCAAACAGGGAAAGAGATGCAGGTCTTGTTGAGGTGGTGAACATCTGTCTGGAAGCCTATTCAGACTTCTTTGCCTACTTCTCTCCTTCCCCCACAACAGGCAAGTGGTGATGTGTTTTAAAGCTTGTCACCAGAGAATGAACAGCAGAAGGGACCCCAGTCACCAGAGCTGCTGCACATTTCCCACTCCACATGTCTCAGTTCCCATTTCCCTTCAGGATGGGATCAGGCCAGCCTAGAAATCAACTGTTGGTAGCTCTGTGGCAAAGGAAAGGCTTGCACAGACAGTCTAAACCTGTCACCCCACTCCCGCAAACATTTAAATCTATACTGGGATGTGCACGTTGCTACGCGGAGATGTTTAGTTACTGAGAATTTTCTTCCCTCTCTGGAGCTGCCTGTAGTGAAGAGACCTTTATAATTTGCCTGCTTCTGACCTGGAGAACATCTCAAGAAGAAAAAACGGTGGGAATACCCATCATGAACCCCAGACCATAAACAAATACTCACGTTTTTACCTCGGTCCTGGCTGGGCTCCCCTGGAGCAAGTTCTCCAATAAGCAACGGCTTGAGAAACTTTTGCACCAAGGTGGGATTGATATGGAAAGCCTGGAATGCATCCTGGAGTAGAAACAGGAGCAACTGTGAGATTCAGGAGTACAATGTGCTTCCTATTCACTGTGTCATTCCCATCCACCTCCAGCAGCTGTGCCCACCGTGTACCTGTGAAAGAGGGGCGGGAGGTGACCTCCACCTCTGTGATCACTGTTTGAGGCATTAATTCCACTTTAAATCCGAAATGCATTTGCTTCCCTATTCTCAAGGGAATGGTGAGACCTGGGAAGTTATCCAGCCATATGGTGAAAGGCACCTCAAGAAATGTTTTCTAAGCAACTAAATACTTAAACCCTGTTAATTCCCTTGGAAGGTAGGCAGAGAGGAATTTGTGCAAATCCCTACTAGGATATAAATACCCTTGGAAAGTCTGATGCTGGGGAGGGGTTGACTGTGGTGACTGAAGCTGGATGTAACTGCAAATACAAAAAATTCCAAAAATACAAAAAAAACCCCCCCAAAAATACAAAAAATATTACTGGGTGTAGATCCTGTAGATCCCTGCAGTAAAATAGTTGGGGAAAATTGGTGACTTTTTCCTTTGGAGCCTGCCATTCTCTTTTTATTCTGTAAGATGAGTAACTGAGTGTTCCTTTAACTCTTCTTTATTCTAGAATCATATTCTAGATATATTGGCCATTCTATCTCCCTGCAAGTCTTAGAGAGGAACCCAACCATGCTAAGCAGATTAGAAATACTAAAATTATTAGAGTTATCAATAGATGTGATAAGATTTCTTGTAATTTCTTCTGTATATTTTCTGTTCAGTGCATGTCTGGAATGTCTCCGCAGTACTTGTTAATAGACATAAATAGTTTGTTAAATTTCAGCAACAGAATCTATTTGAGGGATGAAACTCAATATTGATGAAACCTGTGAGATAAGTCCTATCCTGTATACTCCTGTGGCTGGAAAAGCAGGAAACCAGCTGGAATATTTTTCTTTCATATTTTAAAGACTTGTTCTAATACGGAAGAATGACACCTTGCTTGTAGAGTTGATTTGATCCTGGAATTCATGAGTTTACCCAATTCTTCTTTTTTTAATACTCCTGTATTTGATGTGAGTAGTGAGATCTTGCCCCACCGCTCCTTTCACATGCCAAGGCTTAAATTTTAACCCAAAGACAGTGTTAGGGACAGAAAGCTGGCCAAGATCAGAAACCTTTATTCTCTCCTTGCCCTTTCCTTACTGCACAGAGTTAACTCTTGGAATTCACCCAGGAGAGCGGTAAAGATTAGTTCCATGAAATGCTAAGACCAGTATGGAAAAAAAAGAGTCAAAACCAGGAGTCAGGAGTACTATGCTTCAACCTTTCCACCTTTGTCCCATTGCCTAACAATTATAGGGACCAAATCTCTCTCCTGGCTCTAAACAGAAAGGGCAGACTGGGAAGCTGACCCTTCTGGGAGCTGACCTCCATCAAAAGCCCTCGGTCCCAAAGTCCACCAAAATCAATAGAAACTTTCACCTAATTCCAAGGCTTTGGATTGAGCTTTGAAATAATACTCTGACCATAGAAATTTTGCGGTGGGAGGTAATATTTGTGTGTATATGTATATATATACATATATGTAAACACTTACTGTAGCTTTTCAGCTCTTGGACCCACAAATATGTCACTGACCTTAACTGTGGTTGCTAGTTCCCTTCTCTGGAACAATTTTCAGATGACATGAAAGAGGAAGGAAGAGCAGAATGAGTGGGGGAGTGAAGAGCTGACTGTACCTACTGCAAGGTTGTGAAATTTTGGGGGGAAAAAAGGGGAAGAAGGGGAAAGAGGGAGAGTGTGAACATGTAAGAAGAATGTTGACTCAGTATTATTTAAACTAATGGGAAAAAAAGTCTTTGGAAGTCTGACTGGGTACTGCCTGTCACTGTGCAGGAGATCTTGCTGGTTTGTGTTGTATTAATTTAGGTGTACACCTAAAATTTAGGTGTATTAATACACCTAAAAGGTATTTTTGTCTACCTGGGACTTCCCTGCCAGTAGCCTGTTTTCTAAACACGCCTGTATAAATGCTCTGTCATGCCTTTTCCAGGGCCTTTTCCTTTTTTCTGCCCCTGAACTGAATAGTTCCCTTCTTTCTGGGTGGGTTGAAAGGTAAGGGTTGGAACGTGTCAGAAATGCAAATGTGGGTGTCAGAATACATTGTTAGTCAAAAAGAAATGGTTTTATTAGCTATATGTCATGTATCTCCTTTATTAATATGTCCTGAATATAAGATAGTACCTGAATTTTGGGATCGTCCTCAGTTCTGTACCACAGGAGATAAAAAGCAAAAGGCAAAAGATAGTCTTTGGGAAGTGCTGTGTGATATTGGCACTTGACCTCCCAACTTTGTGCTCTACTGACCAAATAAGCTTAAGTGTCTTACAGGATATGGGCAAGTGGGATTTATTCCAGCTGCTTTTGGTGAAAAAAAGCTTTGTATAATTGAGGTATGGACATTTGAAGTGGTCAGAGCATCAGCACAAGGGTGTTCTTTCACATCCTTGAACATCCTGAAACACAGACACTGGAGGGTGTCCCTGCCTTCCTGTTCTGTGCATGGGGTGACACCAGAACAGGCTGTCCCAGACTAATATGTTGTGTTAAAGTGTGGCCTAAAAACCATAGAATGGTTTGAGTTGGAAGGAACCTTAAAAATCCCTAGGATGCTCCAGGCACCATCCAACCTGTGCTTGAACACTGCAGGGACGGGGCAGCCACAACTAACCTGAGAAATCCATCCCAGGGCCTCGCCATCCTCAGAGGGAAGAATTTCTTCCCAATATCTCAATCTAAACCCACCCTTTGTCAGTGTGAACCCATTCCCCCTTGTCCTGGCACTCCCTGCCAACTACATTTGTTGCTAAGGAGAATCTGAGAAAGATGGAAGCTATGTACAAAATAGGGATGTAAACACGGGAATTTTCATCATTGCCTTTTCCTCTTCCTAAATTCTCCCAGTTGTGATACCTTGCCACACAGAACACAACTTGTCCGCTAAGCCTCGACAGAGTCAAGGCCAACCCTTTCTCACCCTGAATGAGAGAGAGGTTTTTTGGCACTAAACTGTTATTCACCACAGAGAAGCTGGAAAACTGATGCCAATCCTGCTTTAGGGCTCAGAGTGGTGATTTAACAATTTCAGAGCATTTTTAAGACCCTGACTTCATGGCATGAGATGCAGGAAGGGTGGGAAGGTGGGTGGGGAGGTGGGAGGAGGACCAGCAATCCTGGAATCACCAACCTGTGTTTCAGCCTCCCTTTTAAGGATTCCAGACAAATGCAATAGCTGATGCTTTTTTGGTTTCTAATGAAGATGTTGGAGTTAAATTCTTCGGGATAGGAGTCAAATTCCTACAGTTCCACCAGCTCTGTGTTTAAGCAGTTGAAAGTAAAACCTGGCCCATCTTTTTGAGGGAGAAAGCTATTCATTCAGAGGATTTACTGGAAAGGGACAGGAATGCCAAAATGCAGCTCAGTGTTTCAAGGAAAAGAATGGAAAAATAATCATGAAATGCAGGGAAATGGGGACTGATGGATAGGGAAGGTTAATGGTTCTGACAAATAATTTTGTCACACATGGAACCTCCTCCTTGTTAAGGTGTCAGGGGCTGTGGGAGACCAACAGTTAATGTTACTGCTTGGTCTCTGCACATTTTGGGAAAAGCTCTGAGGCAGCTTGGATTTTATTAACATGCCCTGAGGAGAGAACACGCTCTCTGGATGCATTTCTGAGGAAGGTGGTTTTGAGGGAAACTCCAGACAACAAACAATTTACTTCTAATTTGTTCCTTTGTCGAGGTCGGGGTTTTCTTTTGTTTTGTTTTGGTTTGATTTCTTATTTTTTAAGTTGCTGAAACCTGTGAGGTGGCTGAACCCAGCGCAGGAGCAGCTGGAGCAGCAGCAAATGCTTTGCTTTTTTTTTTTTTTCCCCTTTTCTGTAGCAACCTGTAACTAAATTCTCTAGAGAATTCTCTCCTGGGGAAAAAAAGCTAAAAAGCTCCTTGTTTTAAAGCCTCAAGCTCACCCTCCTCACAGAAGCAACTTTGAGACACAGCCTGGCCTCTCCTTAACCCTTCCCGTGCTCGGCTGTGTGACTCCGCATGTCAGACACACTGGAAAGGGGAAGATTTGGGACTCTTTGCTCCTGGATTCAGAGCTCCAGGCACAGCACAAACAAGAGACAAAGGCAAACCAGCAGGATTTAGGCAGAGCCCAGCAATCTCTAGGCTGCGGATTGCCGGGATTCCAGGGAGCCGCATCCATTTGGACCAAGCTTTTCGCTCCTCCAAGCAGCGAAAGGGCCGAGCCGGGTGTCCAGCAGGTGGTAGGGAGATGGGGAGAGGGAAGAGGCAGGCAGCCGGCTCCCTTCAGACCCATCAGGGAGGGAAGGAGCTGTCAGAGGATGCTGCTGGAGCCGGGAGAGCCGCGGGGGTCGGTGCGGGGGGTCCTTACCGTGGCATCTTCGCCGGCGCAGTGGCTGATCACTCGGTGACCCCCCGGGTGTCTGTTTGCCCACTTGGTGACATTATAAACCTTTCGCTCTATCACCAGCCACTTGTCCGTCCTCAGGGTGTGCTTCTGGATCTCCTCCCAGGTGTAGAAGCGGATCTGCGCCGCCGGCTCCCCCGAATCCCCCCCTTGCTCGCCCCCTTTCCCCATGGGGCCACCTCGGTTCTTTGTCTTCTTGCCCAAAGGGGGAGGTTGTGGGGGGAACCTATCCCTGCCCTTCTCA
>VZRE01000394.1:0-46344 GCA_013396775.1 Cephalopterus ornatus
TTCCCTTCCCTCCACTCTCAAGCTTTCTTTTCCATTCCCCGTGATGTTTCATGATTTTTATGCGTCAAGTACTACTGAAAACATTTGCCATTCCTGAGTACATCTAATGAAGTTTGTCTAGTCTACTGATCATGTAGACAACCTAAATGGAATTTAAATCCAATTTGTGATTCTTAGTCCCTGCCCTGCCTCGTCTTGAATCAGAAAGAGAAGGTGGAGGTTAGAGCTTGGGGATTTTAAAGTACCCAGCTGGGCTTTCGACATCTGCTAAAAAGATCAAAAATTAAGTTTACCTTCAAAAAACAAACAAAAAAAAGAGTATTTTTGTTTACATCAATGGCATTTGGTCCCTAAATGTTTTACTTCTATTGCACAGTCATCTACCCTTCATTTTTTGCTCTTTTTCAGGGCACTTATCAGGCCCCTAATCCTGGGACCTGTTAAGAACCAACTGAGATTTCGATTGTTAATTTGCTGGTCTGTCTAAAGCAGTTTTAGGCATACATAGACATACACGCTCACCTATGAAATGAGTAAGACAAACAGGTTCAGAAAGATGCCTGACTGCTGTGTCTTCATTTTCACACATAGGTTTTATACAACATCTTCATTGCCTTCACCCAGATGCACAGGTATGAAGAAATCGAATCCATTGACGTCTTCGCTGGCTTCGCTCGCTTCTTCGTGGTGGGGCTGGGTGGTGTGCTATTTGGGATTGTATTTGGATTTGTGTCAGCATTCATGACTCGATTCACCCACAACGTCTCTGCAATTGAGCCCCTGCTGGTCTTCATGTTCAGCTACCTGTCATACTTGTCTGCTGAAACCCTTTACATCTCTGGCATTTTGGCGTGAGTATTCCTTATGGCTTTTTGGATGATCTCTTGAAGGAAGTGGCCCTGTTTTGTGCAGGTGATTTGCTCAAGGTTGGTACAACATAGGCATTCACCCTCTGGCTTAGAGATCTACGGTGGATAGCTTCTGAGATCTGTAAAATGCAGTGGTAACCAGGAAATGCCTACAGTCAGTGTAGGAATAGATGTGATATCAAGGAGTGTTGGCAAAAGTACTGCAAGTTGTGGGTAAAGTAACCAGTGCTGCTATCATCTGTCTGCTATGTCTGATAAGATAAGCATGAGGAGAGAATGATTTGATAATACATTACTTTATCTGTATTTATTTCTGAGCGGCATCGCCATCAGCTCACAAGAGAGACGTAAAGCAATGAGTATGGAAAACATAATGAAGAATGTCAGAGTTCTTGGTTTTGTACACAGCTGTGAACATCACCTCTAACACAATTTACTGGAATTACATTACGTTTGGGCAGCATCACTGGGATTGAAACTGGGCAAAACCAGACAACTGAGAACATCAAATACACATGCATACATACACTCATGTATATGGATATTGACAATCATATTTTGATGTAGTCAGGATAGTTTGATACTGCTGTAATGCTGGGGGCCACTTCCTTAAAGAACTGTGATAGCATGGGTGCCCACTACAGAGAGAAAGCTGGCAGGTCTGTTGACTGGAGTAAATGCAGAGAAAGTGAGTATTTGGGAAGGAAAAATGGTGGCGGCAGGAAAGGAGTCAGAAGGGAAAGGAAGGAATAAGGGTGGAAGTGAGAGACTTTAGGAGGAAACTGCTGGCAGGTGACTTTCAAGGATACCACACCAAACAAGGTAGA
This sequence comes from Cephalopterus ornatus, assembly GCA_013396775.1. Classification (NCBI taxonomy): domain Eukaryota; kingdom Metazoa; phylum Chordata; class Aves; order Passeriformes; family Cotingidae; genus Cephalopterus; species Cephalopterus ornatus. Next base: position 1,697 of record VZRE01000394.1, read on the forward strand.
GGATATAGAAATGGGAACCTCATGGTGCTACATTCCTCAGCTGGTGCTGCTAGCTGCTGTAGGCTCAGTGCCCAGCTGGTGGATAGCAGCAGCCTTGCATGACCTGTGCTGGCTCTGAGCTTTCATAATGGATCTTGGAGGATCTGGTATTCCACAAAGGACAGCCCTTTATTGAGGACAAACTAGTTTAAACCTAACAAATGCAAGCATATAACTGCTGGTGTCCATACAGGTGCATTTAGTTGTGAAACACTGATTTCATAGAACAATAGGTTTGGGTTGGAAGGGACCTTTAAAGGTCATCTAGTCCAACCCCCTGCAATGAGCAGAGACATCTTCAGCTAGATCAGGTAGCTCAGATGCTCATCTAAACTGACCTTGAATGTTTCCAGTGTTGGGACATCTGCCACTATTCTGGGCAACATGTTCTAGTGTTTCACAACTCTCATAGTAAAAAAGTTCTCCCTTATACCTAGTCTAAATCTACCTAAATCTTCTAGTTTAAAACCATTACCCCTTGTCCTATGGCAATAGGTCCTACTAATAAGTTTGTCCTCACCTTTCTTATAGGCCTCCTTTAAATATCAAAAAATTGAAATGAGGTTTCCCTGGAGCCTTCTCTTCTCCAGGCTGTACAACCCCAGTTTGTTCAGCTTCAGAGCAGAATTGGCTTTGTAAAAAACTACCTTTGCAGGATGACCCTGGGAAGCAATATTGGAATATTTAAACATACTAAATAAGTAGTTAGACAGGATATAGTTTATCCTGAGAAATTAGACAAGGCAGGTGAGTCTTGTACTATGTTTTGCATATCCAATACATTTGCCCAGATTGAGGTGACTGGCAATTTTAGTTGAGCAGGGTGAGACCTACACCTATGCAGGTGGTGCTAATACCTTATGTACCCTTTCCTACCTGCACTGCCCAAAATATTGCTTACCTGCCTATCCATTGCACTAGACTACATAGCTCTTTATTTCTTTTAATTCTTATTTTCATTAGAGTTCTGAAATTTTTAGTAATATAAGAATGTTAATATAATTCGGATTTATTATTCTTACTGCTTCATTAAGGAAATTATTGCTTGTTTTAGAGATGGGAACTTATTGTCACCCTTCTGAATTATTGAGGATTCATTCATCTTTCACTTGAATCGTGAAAGTCTATTATACATGTGTAACTGAAAGTCAACAGTATTAATCATTAATGCCTAATGGCCTTGTCTTGGAGTGTCCTTGGACATGCTAAATGACTCAGCTCCACCATGATACCCTTGAGATTTCTTTGGTGGAAATTAAATGAGCAGAAACTAGAGGAAGGTTATTTAATGAGCAGTCAGCATTCTCTGAATTCAGGAGTTTGAAAAAATATAATCACAAGAAGCCCCCAAAGACTAAAATCATATCAGTAGAAGCTAGATAGGTGATGGAATATGTTACTAGCATAGCATTCAATCTATTTATTACCTAAGACTACCCAAAAGTAGGGGAGAAGAGGGAATCCTCTTTAGTAGGATTGCTCAAAGACTGCTGCTCCATGTGATTGTCACCAGTGTCTGTGCTGGGTGGCTGCTGATATTTCTGAAGCAGACTCTAGTCTTCATTAACAGTGAAGATGTGGAAAACATCCCTTTGCTTCCTTAGGCACCTTCCTCACACCCTAGGTAACTAAAAGGGGAAGGACACCTCTGGATAACTGAATTTCCACCTGCTGTACAACAGTGGGTTACTGTGGGTGGAGAGTCCTGAAGTTTGATCTGGCACTGCTGATCTGCCAGCCTGTTGTCAGGGAGCCACTGGGAGCTTTGGCCCCGGCATGGCACTACCACCATGTTCTCCCACCTCAAAGGGGAAGATCACTAAGAGGCAGGCTGTGCCCCTCTAACTGGTACGAAACCAACCTGCCATTTGTTTGAGACAAATATTTGGTGCTTGGTGACTCTGTGTTAGGCATTCAGGATAAAATGGACTTTGTACTCGAACGCGATACCCTTACTTCCTCATCAGGAAGGCTGACTGGTTTGCTTCCTTTATCCTGTATGTAAAACAGATCTGTAAAGCTGAATGAAGATGCTTTTCTATCTAATGAAATAGCTAATGTAACTGAAGAAATAAAATACTTCTTGACTAGGAAGGTCAGAATCTGATGATGGAGAGTGCACGTAATAATGGTTGAGGTTGTTCTTAACTGAAAAGAAAAACAGGTTGTGGCTGATCACTGATGTTTTTCTTGATACAGGATGACAGCATGTGCAGTGACAATGAAAAAATATGTGGAGGAGAATGTTTCCCAGAATTCTTATACCACAATAAAATATTTCATGAAGATGCTAAGCAGCATCAGTGAGACCCTGATTTTTGTGTTCATGGGAGTTTCTACAGTGGGGAAAAACCACGAGTGGAACTGGGCCTTCATTTGCTTCACTCTGCTCTTCTGCCTCATTTGGCGGACACTGAGTAAGTCAGCTTTTGCAGAAAACCTTCTCCACACCTCAGAGAGAAACCCTTTGATGCAAATGTATGTTAGAAAAATATGTGTAGACTGGCACAACTGGTTTATCTTACTGACAAGCAAGTTTCACAAATCTACACATGGAGAAAAAGGGGAAAAAAAGCCCCAAACATATGTGAATGACAGTCTCCAAGCACAGATTTCATGTTTATTTTAAGCAAAATAAAATATTATCATGATTATGCTTATAGAGATGCTTATATCTTAGTTAACCATATGCCTTTGGTAAGTGGGCCTCCTAATGATTGCATCACACACTGTCATTAACTAATTAGATAATGTATATCATCACACTTCTAGTGCTATAACACTACAGGTCCTGGGCCGGGAATGCTGGAGGCATAGAAAAAGAGGGAAGGTGAAAATTAGCACTGATAGGTAACTGAACAGGGACTTGTACCACATGTAGGTCAACCACGCCATGCTGCTGCTCCTCACAAGTCAACTCTCAAGTTTTAAACTGCTAGAAAATAGTGCCTGTATGAAATTACTGCATTTTTACACATGGTATCTCCCGCTCCTGCGAAGGTCTCCTAGTCCCTGATCTGTGAGACTGGGGTTCCTGCAGCATGGGCAGGACAGTTTATAGATAATTTCACATGAGTTGTGGGACACAGGTGCTCATCTCCTCCTCATGTCCAGGATGGGTTGAAAGTTACGATGAGAAAGGAGAAGCAATAAGAAGGCTGGTGGTTGGTCTTCTGGAGATGGTAGCAATCCTGGTACACCTCTACCAAGAGCTGCTCTTGTGGCTGTTAGCGAGTTTACTGCAACTGTGGAAGCAGAGAGGCAACACATTGCCATCTTCTCCCTCATCTACTAGTACTGTTCTGCCAAGCTTTCTAGATGACATAAGAAAAGAAGAAATGACCTACTGGGTCAGACCAACCATCTACTGGTGTCTTCAATGGATCCTGCAGGAGATGCTAATTAGGAAAGGCTTACAAGCCTCGCCATATTCTGAGTTTTGTTCACCTCCTACTTCTCCAGGATCCAACAGTCTCCGTGATAGAGGTGTGAGAGGTTATACTCCCTGCCCGTGCTACATACAGGTCTCTTTTTGATTGGTAGCCCATGAGCTTATGACTTCCTTTTTTGGACACTTAATGCTCTATTCTGACAGAACTTCACAGAATATTCTCAGTTAGAAGAGATCCACAAGGATCATGGAGTCCAATTCTTATGTGAATGGCCCATACAGGGATTGAACCCACAACCTTCATGCTGTTAGCACCATGCTCTAACCAACTGAGCTAATCTGATCGGCTGCATCAGGTTTCTGCTGCAACAGAAAGTAAACACATTTACTTCTGGAGAGGTGATGAATTACGGAACACACCCTACTCAGCCACTGTTATTTGCCACTAGTTAAAAATATAAGTGAGCAATGTTTTTGAAATTAAAGATATTTTGGAAGTAGTACACATGACAGGACCAAAACTACAATTATGTGCCTGAATTTGCCATCTTAAGAGTATTCTTTCTGAATTTCAGTAGCTCTTTTTCAGGGTAGTTTATAATTTTTAAGAAAATGAGAAATCCAAATATTCTATCAAGGAACATTGGAGGAGATATTCTGAGCACTGAAATTAGGCTTAACTACCTTGTCTAAGTTAGTAGGTTGGCTCCCCATGGTTCATTTATAATCAAAGGAGTACCCTCTGGAGCATCCGGTGGGGCAGAAATCTACATTGATCACCTGCCACCACCTCCTTCAGCCATCTCCCCGTCTATATTCCCTTTACAGTTGAAGCTGGTGGCTAATGGCATCTCTTGGGGAGATGAGATCAATTTTTTTTTAAAGTCTTCCTTAATTACCTGGATGAAGGAACAGAGTGCACACCAAATGACTTTGAGGCTGACAGAAAACTGCAGGGAATAGGCAATATTCTGGATGGCTTCCATTCAAAGCGACCTGGAAAAACTGGTGAAATAGGCAGAAGGCTTATGAAGTCCAAGAAGAGCACATGTGGGTTGGAATAACTCCATACACAAGTATAGGCTTGGAATCTAATGAGCACCTCTGCAGAAAAGGACCTGGTCTGATAGTCAATAAGTTGAACACAAGCCAGAATTATGTCCTGGTGACAAAGAAGTTCAGACGTGTCCTGGTCTACATTAGCAAGTGTAGCAGGCAGGCCCAGCGAAATGTTTCTTACCTTCTCTTCAGCACTGGTGAAAATATGTGCTGCTTTCAGAGTGCCATCTCCAGTTCCAGGCTACCCACTGTATGAAGAACATGACAGTTCTGGATCAAGTGCAGTTGAGGCCATCAATCTGCTCAGAGGCTGGAGCACTGGATATACAAGGAATGTCAGAGAGTGCTGAGTCTATTCAGCCTGGGAAAGAACTGGCACAAAAGAGAACTTACTACTTTCTACAGGTACCTGATCAGAGGAGAGAGAGAGTAAGATGGATCCAGACACTTCTCAGAGGTGTACAGCAATAGGGCAAAGGGAACAGACACAACCTATAACACAGGAAATTCTGATTAGACAGTAGGAACCTGTGTCTTAACATGAGGGTAATCCATTACTATAACACTGGACCAGCCCTCCATTCCAAAAGGCATTCAAGGAGCTTTGAGCAACCTGATCTGATAAGCTCTGCTTTGAGTAGGGACTTGAACTAATGGAACTCCAGAAGTCTTTTCCAGCCTACAGCACTCTGATTCAAACATCTGGGACCAGATACGTCAAACGTCTGAGATTAAGGTGCTGTTTCTTAAATCTCTCGGGTGGTTTATCCCTCAGTCAAAAAGAATGTCAGAGCAGGAAGAAGATGATGGTTTGAGCCTCAGAGCCCATACACATTGCAAGATCTTTGATTTTTAAGTCTGGGAGCCCCGGAGAAAGATATTTAACAGAGGAAAAAGAGAAAAGAGGAAACCTGTAAAGGTTCAAGTATGTGCCTCTGAACAACTCTATCATATATAGGGAAGACACAAATACTCACAGTAGGGGGGATATGATTCTTGTGGGTTGACATCAAAAACAAAGTAATACATATTTTCTTGCTATTTCTGGACCAAGCATGGCCTCTAAGCTTTTCAAGGCTTGCTTTTGGAGTCCATTTTGAAATATCATTCCAATCAAGACAGTCACAGTGATCTCCTGATATAAAAGGTATTTTCCTGCCACATGTCCATCCTTCTCTCAGACACCAAGGGGAGTGCTAGAGCTTTCCAGACGAAGGCCAAAATATTTTCTGCTAAACTTCTGTGATAAAATGATTACATAATTTTTTTTGAAGCTTGAATAAAGAGAATTGGCCTGAGGGTGATACCTCACATATTCAGTTTCAGTCTGAGTACCTGATGTCTAGCATAGTTTTAAGTAGCCAAAAAAGGTCTTGCATAAAGTGATATCTAGCAACCTACATAACAGGATACTGCTACTGTCTTTACCACTGATAATCTGAGTTTATCAGTGACAGCTGTGTAAAGTAACACCAGCAATTACCAGCATTTGTCAGTTTTTATGTCAGTAATTTATCAGTTTCCACGCAAAACATAGGATACCCTTTTCTTATGGAAGACAACAAAGATTAGGTGTAAATCAAGCAGATTGCTGGAATTACTCTATAAAGAAAAGTTGCAATCCTTACTGTCCTACTGTTTTTAATTTTTATTAAACAGAGAATTAGAGACACAATAAGCCAGAGGACTAAAAATTAAAATGCTATTACTCTTTGCCTTTTAGTGAACCTGTCCACAGGACTTGTTGGTAAAGCACTGTTCAAACACTTTGGACAGACACTGTGCAGAAAGCAGGAAACATTGCAAGGGAAGGCACAGGAAAAATTCTCATCCAGTCAATTTTCTTGTCTCCAGAACTCTTTGGAAAAAACTGTGCAACAGAAATATAGAAAGTAAATATTTTTCCCTAATCTCACTACTAAGCTGTGTAAATGAATTTAAATCCTGAAGCAGTTATGAACCACCATCTTTTATATGAGGTTATTTCACATAAACCAGGTTCAGCAGTTGGTCAAAGAGAAGCCACAAAAAACCAAAACTGAAAAAAATGGGCTGTCAACAGTTCCCCCAGCCAAGACATTTTGCCTTTAATATTTTCATTTTCTCCTTGATTAATAATAATAGTTGTGGGGTTTTTCCCTTCCTAGGTGTATTTGCTCTCTTCTACATCAGTAACAAGTTCCGAACATATCCTTTTACTGTCAAAGACCAGCTCATTATTTCCTACAGTGGCCTTCGAGGAGCCAGCAGCTTCTCTCTTGCATTCTTGCTTCCAGTGAATCTCTTCCCCAGAAAGAACCTGTTCATCACTGCTACTCTTGTAGTTATATATTTCACTGTGTTCATCCAAGTAAGTATATTTCTTAATGGATTGCTTTCATGTAATAGAGGTGTCTGAAAGCTTCATAGAGAAAATTGCATTGAATTTACTTCTAGATTAGGACAAGCTATTGCACTTTATGGCCAGATTGAGCACTTCAATGTGCGATTACTCTTTCAGGAAATTTCAGGTCTTACAGAAAGCCTGTATTGAAAAAATGTGTCTTCTAAAATATTCAGGGGAAGGGGCACTATGTATTCAAAGTTATGTTCACTTCGTATGCATTTCCTGATGCTTCCAATTTAAGAAGTGTTTTAACTTTACACCAACTAATTCTTTACTAGTAATGTATCCCAAACTGACCAGAAAACAGTATGTCTCTTCTAAGATGGATTTTGAATTTTATACTTTCATCTTCATCCATCTTGGAGACCAAATAAGAATATTTTGAAATCCTTTGTAAAAGAATATTAAAGAAAAATACAGTGTATAATTCATATTTGCAAGTATAAGGTGTCTACTTTAGATATTTGTGTTATTCCACCTGGCTTACACTGCTGTACCTGGAAGAACTGAATTTTCTAGAGGTCTTGCATCCCATGCTCTATATTTTCCCATACCAAGATCTCAGATACTATAGGGTGCCAATGGGGCACTATGCACTTGTGATAGGTAAAGCACTTAGACTTCACCAGAATGTTTGGGGGAAAAAAACCCCATTTTGTTTCTATTTCTCCTTTTTAAAATGGTATTGTGTATCAGTACAGGAAAGAATTGGGAACAACTGAAAACTGTCTCTAAGTGAATCAGCTCCCACACCCCAAGATATTAATTCTAAAGATGTTCAGATAAACAGCTTCAAGATTGCCAAACCTCACAAAGATAATGTTTTCATTCAAATGAGTCCTGTTTTGAAAAAAATTGGCAATGAGTCAGTTACTTTACATAGTTAGAATATGTCAACAAATATAATCTCACTTAAAAAAAAACCCTGGTGTACAATTTTTTTAAAAGTTTTTGATTTTAATTCTCTTCTGTAGCTCCCCATGCAAATAATAGTTCATTTGTGTGTCTGAGACACAGCTTTCCTAATTCATTAAAATTAAACCATTTTGCCTTCTTTCTGTTTTTTTTCTGAAAGATAATTAATGATTCAACTCATTGTTCCATATGCAGGGAATCACAATTGGACCATTGGTCAGATATCTGGATGTGAAAAAGACAAACAAAAAGGAATCTATCAATGAAGAAATACATGTGCGAGTAAGTTTTTTATATCAGTAGCTGGTATCCCAAAAAGAAGAGAAAGGGTGGATAGAAGGAGACACCTGGAAGGACTGGCATTCAGTGGATTTGGGCACTCAATGCTTTAAAGAATACACGGAGGAAATCCTAGGCATAATTTTCTAAAATACGATATCTCATTTATATTCATAGTGACTATCATATTATAACTTCATGTCACAAATGTCACAGTGTAGCAAGTCCCTTACTTCTTGGTACTTGTGACCATGGGAGGACAGAAACACAAAGGTAACGTTTACAAAATGAACTCACCATCCTTCCTATCTAGATTTGTCGGGTACATTTTTGACTGTTTCTAGACAGACTGACACCTCCAAAGTCTTTAATCAAGTTTTATTTAACTAAAATGAGACGAACCATTGGACTTCAAATTTAGTTTCAAGTTATTGTGAGTCATGATCTTTCCCCTCTCAAACATTTACTTTAGTTCTCAAATTACCATTACAAAAAATAGCAGAAAGCTGCTGAAACTGACTTAACAATGTTATAGAAAAAGTATGTACATACCTTCATTTTCACACTAGGGAATAAATTCGAAATGAATGGAAACACTGACTTAAAATGAAGCATATGCAGAGACATTAGCAAAATTAGAGCATCTCAACTGATTTGAATTTGAATTTAATTCTTAGTATTTCAACCTTTACATTTAACCTTAAAAAGAATTTACATTTAATAGCACCACTTATAATAATATGTCTGTAAGAACTGGCCTTTTTCTGTCTGTCTCTGTAATGCTAGTAATACACAAAAAAAATACTGGAAAACATTGTAGTTAGCAGTGATAAACTTACCAGCCTCATAATAATCTCAAAAGTCCTCAGAGAACTTGTCAGGGCAAAGGTGTTGGGTACCTGGTGCTGTGTCCCTCTCAGAGAGGTCACACATGCAGAAGGGAAGCTTGTTTGACAGAACCAAGAATTTAGTTTTTGGGCTCAGTAGGCAAAAAGGACCAGGAGATTTGTTGCCACCGTCAAAATATTGCCACTGCAGCCAAGGATAGGAGCTGACACAGTGGGATCTTTGCCTTGATTTTTAGAGAAATGTAGCTGCTTTCAGAATTAACTCACATGCTCCAATAAAAAAAATAAAAACCCCTCAAAATTCTGTCATCAAGTGTGTATTTGTGGTTACATTGGTTTTTCATAATGGCCACTTAAAATTTTTCCATGTTTTTTTCTCTAGTTGATGGATCACTTGAAGGCTGGTATTGAAGACATATGTGGACATTGGAGTCATTATCAGCTGAGAGATAAGTAAGTATCTCTTATTGCAGCCTAATATAATAAAATAACCTATCTATCATATAAAATACAATAGGTAAACAGAATAGGAAATCAAAATGCTGAGGACATGCGCAATATCTCTTTTTAAAAACTGAACTCCTGAGTAACCCTTGTCTTTTGGGAATACAGTGCTCATATATTGCCTGCTAATTTGGTTCTGCACAAAGAAGCAGAAAATAAGCCTTCCAAAATGAAAGCATAGCACAGGAACTCATGCTGCAAACATCAGCCTGTGCACGTAGCTTTGGTATAAATCTAAGATCCCTGGCAATGCTCCTTTAGGTCTGGATTTAGAACATAAGCTACATAAGGTGTAGCTTCACTGACTTCTGCTGTAAGCTTCCACAGCAAATATGATGCCCTGTTGGTGAGTACAGATTCAGTAATAATTGGTCACCCGTCCTTACAGGTGATCAATTCAGTAATATTTAAAATCAGAGTTCTGAAGGGAGTGTTTGAATTCAAATATTCAGTAGGATAAGCAGATGCTCTTAAGCTAGTCTTCACTCAGAAATGCAGGGTCTGCATTGTCTCTTCTATAAGCAGGATGAAGTGGTTTTGTGGAGCTTTGGGACTCCTCCAAGCACTGCCCAAACGAGGTGGATCCGCTGTGCCCTTTATCTTTTCTGTAAGAGAGCTCTGTGATCACACTGACCATCACCAAAGCATGTGAAGGGAATTAGGGAAAAGATTAATCTTTCTTTCCCCCAAACATGTTATTATGATTCTGTGTGCTAAAAATTACCCCTAGTTATTCTAGCTATGCCTAGGTTTCTGAGCTCTAATCCTGTCTGACCTTTCAGCATTGGACTTCAGTAATCCAGCCAGGGTGTCTGCTGGGACACGTGGCAACTCCTTTCATGACTGGGTTTTTCCCTATGGAAACCAAGAATTAAGAGTGGGAAGAAGATGGTTGTTATGAATCCAGTTCTTGTCCGAGTGGAAAGTACTGATGTAATGTACTAGGGCATACCCGGAAGCTAAAATGTCTTCTTGCCTCTGACAGTACAGAAGTAGCTTTAAGACACCCATCTGCTGGAACCACACCACTGTCTGTGCAGACAGTAATCTGAACAATTCCCCATTGGAGCAGTAATTTCACTGAAATAGTTGTATTGACACATATGTTTTAGTAAATGCTATCCCTTTGTCTCACATCTACCTGATAGCTCTGAAAAGAGACTTTTGCCCATACTAGCCATAAATGTAGTGTTTTGGTTTAGGGACAGATTAAAAAAACACACTGTGTCTGAAGACACTTAATGTAAGAAGATTGTATTAGACGTATTCCCTAAACTTTTCTATACAGCTTTAAAGATATATCAGAATTAATTACCTCAGTGACGACAATCGAGGAGGCTTTCTGTTACACAGAAAAACATAAAGAAATCTAATCCCAGTGGAAACGTTTGTGTACCTACCTCTGCTATTAAAGAATAAAAAAATAGCCTTTGTTAAGAAAAAAAGATACAATTTCTGTATTGCTTTTCCTAGCATTGTGGAGCACATTACCTTGCTGTGATAAACTATTCCTTTGAAAGAAACAGAACAGTTGCTCTGGTAAAGATTCACTGTTGTTCTGCTAAATGTCTGCCTGAAAGCACATACCTGTTCTAAGGCACACGCACACATTCACATTCAAATTATGCCACACATTAGCGATATTTTACAATCTGCAGCATGCAAGCACATAGTATTTTGAGGTCCATTCAATTTCTCTGTTATTCAGAATACAAAGAAATGTATTTTCTCTGCTCTAATTGTCAGGATTCAAAATTATCAGCAACATAATGGGCCCAAACTACTGTAGCTGCTGGGCCATTTAGAGCCTCATTGGTGGCTGGCTGAATAGACCAGGATTACTGTAAGAGCAGCTGCTGCTGTTATGCCCTACTATAATACAACATTAGTACAAAAGCGTGGAGACTGGCCATATTCTTTTCTGACAAATGTGGTGGTGTTATATTCAAACACACACACAGCCCTCTTTTTTGCTCTGATTGCAGCTTGTTTCTTTCTTTTGTCTCATGGGCTCTGAAATCTCTGTGGACCAGCAGACTATGCCAAATATCCCCCTAAAGGTCTCTGCTCACTAGGCCTCCAGGAGCCTCCACAGGTGCCTCTCATTTGGATTCAGTTTGCACCACCAAATTACATGTATGTGCATTTGAATGAAGATCAGCTTGTACTACAGGAAAAAAAAACACATTCCCCTTTTTACACTTTGATTTTGGTATTTCTTTTGCAGATTTAAGAAGTTTGACAATAAGTATCTGAAGAAAATTTTAATTCGGGAACACCAGCCCAAATCCAGCCTTGTGTCATTGTACAAAAAGATGGAGATAAAACAGGCCATTGAGATGGCTGAGAGTGGCATGAAAGTTTCAAAACCATCCACTGCTTCTTTACAGTGAGTATCAACCTCTTGACCCTTTGCAGAGTAGGGAGAGGAAGGAAAGGGACAAAAATAAAGAAATACCCAAGGTATTCCATGACTTCAATAGGAACGTAAGAAAAAAAAGACAGTTATGAAAAGAGTAGTCGTAATTTGATGTTCATCATATTTGCACTTTGGCTCTTTGTTCAGAGACTGAAAATTAAAAAGGACATTTTCTCTGTTTCTTTTCAATGATGTGCAGTTCTGAAGAGGAATCATGAGTCTGGTGCAGAAGCCACTCTAGCTGCTTTAAATCACAGCAGTGGATCAGGATGGCTGTACTTGCCAATAATTAGTCCAGTGGGTTTTGCTCATCCCTGCTAGGTGCTGAGAGACCTATGGGATGGCTTAGCACACATGCCCTGACTCCATTATCCCAATCACTAATTTTTGCTGAGAGCAGATTACAAAAATTTGTAATTTTTGCTACTCCTGTTTGCAGTCCCTCAAACTGTCTTGCCACATTTTGGTACTTCTGTAACAAATTTGTCCAATTAAATATTGAGAGCAGCCCTGTTGAGAAGGACTGGAGTGTACTTGTGGATGAAATGCGGGACATGAGCTGGCAATGTGCACCTGCAGCCCAGAAAAACAACCATATTCTGCATCAAAAGAAGTGTGGCCAGCAAAGATGATCAGAGGGCTGAAGCACCTCTCCTGTGAGGAAATGCTAAGAGAGTTGGGGTTATTCAGCCTGGAGAAGAGAAGGCTCTAGAGAGACCTGATTATAACTTTCAGCACTTAAAGGGAGCTTACAAGAAAGATGGGGACAGGCTTTTTTAGTAGGCTTTGTAGCAATAGAACTAGGAGTAGTGCTTTTAAATTAAAAGAGGCTAGATTTAGACCAGAAAAAAGGAAGAACATTTTTACAATGAGGGTGGTGAAACACTGGAAGAGGTTGCCCAGAGAGGTGGCAGATGCTCTATCCCTGGAAACATTCAAAGCTGGGTGTGATGGGGCTCTGAGCAACCTGATCAAGTTGAAGACGTCCCTGCTCATTGCAGGGGGGTTGGAACTAGATGCAAATCATTCTATGATTCTAGGAAACAGTAATTCAACTCGGCATCAGACAATCCAGAACCACCACCAAGGAAACTACCCTCTAGCAGAGATGTCTGCACAAATCTTGACTCCTGCATGCTATAACTGACATGCATGTGTTTCTCCTCATTTTGCAACACGCTGTCCAGGGTATGGGTATTGAAGGCACTTGCCTCCACAGACTCTTTCCTGGGGTCTTGCTGACCACTGTTGCTGCTACTCCCTGCTCTTGCCTGGTGCATCATTAAACCTTTCTGCATTTTGCAGCAGCCTCTGGCAGGGTCCAACATATTCTTCTTTGTGAATGGTTATCTCTACCCATATCAGAAAGTCCAAACACCAACTGGATGTTAAATTAAAATCTTTCATGAAACTTTGGCTTAATCATGTCAAGATCTTTCTGCTTTCTTGAAACTGATGTCAGCACACAGTGTAAGACCCAGCCCTTTTCTCTCTAAATCATTGTTCACTGAATGGATGATATTAAAAGACTTCATGTCTCTCAGGCTCCTTTCTGTCTGTTGTATTCCCTTAAGTCTTCTGAGCCAAGAGAAAATGTGCAACATTGTTAGACAATCCACGGCAATCAAACCATGTCCCTCTTCTTTTCCTGAGGGAGAGAGAAAATAAAAAAAATTGCTCCAGTGTAGTTCAGAAATTCTCTTCTGAGCAGAGAATTCAGATTGAAAAATGTTCTATAATAAACAGCTGATACGATGGAGTAATTTTTGCCAGCTCTACTCTGGCTATAATTGAATTTTACTGTGCATCATCCTCTGATGTACAGCTTCTCCTACTGAGAAAGACTTTTCAAAAGTGAAGTGTAAACTTAAAAAAAAAACAAACCAGCCTGTGGCTCAAAAACATTCCGATTCTCACAGGCTATGAGTGTTCTAGGAAAAGACATATTTTCCCGACTCTGTTAATTGATAGATGTCTGCTGTCAGGAGCATTACGAGACAGGATAGTGAGCTAGTTGTTGAATCTTTGGTCTGAGCCACTGTAGAAGTTCGTCACCATTTTCCTGAGCAACTAAGTGAACCTGTGTAAAAGGTTTCTAAGTGTATTTATAGAATGTCTGATTGTTATTGTTGAGATAGCTTGTAGCTAAAATCCCTGTCTTCTGTGAGGATACAAACACTGGCCATGAACAAGACCAGGCTTGAAATAAAATTTCAGTGCATGGCCTGTAAAACATTATTAGTAGTGCCAGAGTAGTGAGAAAACTCTCACTTGCACTTCTGATCAGTTTTGCAGCCTTTCTGTACACAAGGGGAATTGCACTACAAGAATCAAAGCAGATCGCCATTGCTGTGAATTAGCAAAATTGCATTCATGCTGGCGTGAATTCTCCAGTTGGAGTGGTTGTCCAGATAGTATTTCCAATGCATACTGAAAAAATGTGCCTATGGATTGTGCAACAAAGAATTCATATTTGAATGAAAATAGAGTATTTTGTTATGATGTTTTGGAGAATATAAGCCTTAGAAATAAGGAGAGAAATGGCAAAAGCAGAGTCATACAGATATTATCAAAACCGTGGGTTTACGGCTGTTTTTTGGAGGACATATGCTCATTAGAGACAAAGATGGTTTGATGCTGAGCTTCATATTGGTGCAATACTGACTTTGGTAAAATCAATACAGTACAAATGAGAACCAAGTGTTGTGTTGTCATTTGTTGTGGTGCAGTTGCGAGAGAGCTGTGCCTGTTTACTAGTTCCTTCACAGGACTAGTAAAGATTGGTGAGCAGTTTAAAAAGTTCAAAATTTCAGATATAACATAAAAAAATAATTTTACACCATTTGTGGAGGTATTAATGTATCAAGTATCAATGTATCGTATCAACTATACATCTCCACATCTAAAGAAAGAAGCACTGTCAGGGTACTCATTACAGAGAGACAGTCAGTTTTCATGTCACAATGTAAATTCATCGTTTTTTCTTCACAAATATATCTCCTGTGCTGTGCTTTGTTGTAACATGTTGGAAGTTTCCATAAGAACAAAGAAATACTTTAAGTAAGGATTACTTTATGGGTTTGGTAACATACCAAACTTGTTTGGGTTTTTTTTAAAGTTCCTTTTTAATGTATATAGCACATTGTAAAAGCAATCTGTTCCTTATTACTATATATGTGCATTGTTATCTGTTGGGTAGGTTCATATCCAATCCCATGAAAAGAATACACATTTTTTTATTTGTGCTCCAGAACAATACAGATTACCTTCATGTTGTTTGTTCTCTTGCTACCCCAGCTTAACTGACACTCAGGGAATTTTATTTATTCTATTTTATTCACTTTAGGAACAAAATAGTAAGCTTTGAAAAGACTTAGAACTGGCCACTTCTGTGCTGGCATGTGGAGGAGGTTGGGTATGTCCTAGATCTAATACTATACCTTCACCTACAGTCAATTTCTCTCTTAGTTTTTATTTGACAAAAATAATTGTCAGATTCAGTTTTAGTCTGATGCAGAATGAAAACACATTCCAGCACCTTGAAATGTATCAGAAATTAAGTCTTATATTCCAGGGACTTTGGAAAGGGCCAGGGCACCAGGGCTCACTGTCTACTTGATGATAAGAGGCAGTAAAATGTAAAATCCAGGCAGTTCATGTTGGTCCTACAAGTTTTCAAGATGTTCATGATATATCATAGAACAAAACAGTGGTAATATTGTTCAAGTAGCTATAATTGCAAATTCCAATCTTTTTCGTATGTTTACAGCATAATCTCAGATTAGATTGAATCCATCTTTCTTTGCCATTAAAAGTTTTTAATTTATTTTAGAGGAAGTATGAAATAAAACAAAACTTTGGCAATACAGTACATTGACAATGATCAATTTTTTAATTGCACAATTTACAGACAACACTTTAAGGATACCACTTAGCTGAAAACAAAGACTTGCAATCACTTTTTTTGTTTTGTTTTGGTTTGGTTTTTTGTTTTGTTTTTTTTTTTTTTTTTAAGAGGCAGGAAAGCAAAATGAAGAAAGAAAAAAACCAGAAACAATAAGAAGAACTCAGACTGATTCATCCTGGATGATCACTATCTATTTCCCTTTCTTTTCTTGGGAATTCATCCAAATGCTAACTCTCACAGAGACTGACCGATGTAATAAAACCAGTTAACAATTCACAGCAGCCCTCTTCCATTGTTTTGCTGGTGAAAAAGCGGGACAGCTACAAGTGACAGTGGGCTTCTTGTCGATGTTTTTTTAAAAATACAAAGATGATTATCTTTTAGTTAGTTCTTTCATTTCAAATGGGGAAACAGGGTCATCAGAAAGGAAACCCTATACATTCTCGTCACCACAGGGCAGGTCTTTCAGACTTCACAGTTGGCATATCCTTTAGTTCTTAGGGATTTTCTGCACTTTCTCAAAGGAGTTAAAACCAGTAGGATGGCAAAACCCAGACTGCCAGACCATACTGAGGTGTTTATTCAGACAGGAGGAAACTTGCAGTGCCTTCCTGAATGTACAGCTGGTTGTGGCCCAATCTAATCATTAAATAGGAACTTCCTTATGAGGGTTAGAGAGAGAAGAGTTTCTGCTGCCAGCAGTATGAGGTTTAGGGCCTGATCTGACTAGCCAGTATGGATAAAATCTGTGAAAGAGCAAAGTCTGACCTTTATTTATTCATCTTTGGATGATTTTCTGGTGTTGCTGGTCACTGAAAGGCTCTTCGTAGCCTTCTGTTCTAGCATTAGAAATAGACTGTTATTTCATGGGATTGGTATTTAATCAGTTCATTAATATCATATTTAATTTTCCCTTTTATTTACAGGAGTGGCAGGAACCGGCGTGCCCACAGGTTGTCCCCCGCAGAGGTGGAGTCCATGAGAGATGTCCTGGCACACAATCTGTACCAAGTGCGACAAAGGGTGTGTGAGCCACCGGCTGCCGCGCACTGTTTGCAGACCCAAAGCTCGTGTTTGCCCTCCCCGTACGGCAGCACCGGCGGCGGCGGCGGCGGCGGCAGCACCGGCAACAGCCCCAGGGGCACCTGGTGGGAGCCCGCAGCCGCTCCGAGCCGGCACCTGCCCGGGGAAGGGACGGAGGGAAAAAGCCCAGGCTTGGGCCCCGTATCTATGCGGAATAAAGGAAAGCTAATTTTTTTTTCCCATCGGCTTTCTGCCCCCTCGACGGCAGCGCGAAAAGCCGGAAAGATCTGTGACTGAGCTGTAGAGGTCAGGCTTCCCTCGCTGCACAGCCATCCGGTTGGGAACCCGCCTTCACGACGCTGCCTGGGCTCCTAGCTCTTGGGGAGGGCTGCTGGGCCCGTGGGAGGCAGCGAAGCTCCCCGCGCAGGTGGGCGGGCCGGCGGCGCGGAACGCTGCACATCCCTGCGTGGGAGCTGCAGCCCGCCCGCACCCCGGCAGGAAAGGGAAACGTTCCATGTCCTCCGCAGCTTCAGTTTACTCATTTGATGTCCTTTGCCCCCATAAAGCTGGTGTGATAATACCTCAGTAGGGATTTGTTTTGCAGAAATTCGTACTGATCCTGACGCAGCCCCGTGTGTAGTACCGACTTAACCCAATCTTGGGCCCTGAATAAGCAGCTCACCCGCAGCAATGAGTGGTAGAGGATATTCAAGGTTACAGTAACCTTGAAATGACACCAATAAGTGAGGCTAACTCATCTAAGAAGTGTACACTGGAGAACGCTAGGGCCTGCTCATTTAAATCTGGCATTATTAATATGATATTCATTCCTAGTATTGTTTGATTTTTTCCTGGCTAATTATCCTTATGATATTAATTTCTTATCTTACCAGAAACAATTTGCATATATGGCTATCTCTTAGATTACTGAAATGAACTCTCTCTTCAAAATCAATTACAGTAATGATTATTTGAACCAGTTGCTTCCTATGTGGTATTGAGAACTGTGTGCTTTTGGAAATGGAAGATTGGAAGTAAAATAATGCCACTTCTAATACTTCCCTTTCAGCTCTGAAGGCCTGGTAATGCTCTGGCTCACCAGACCACATTTACAAGAAGCCTTGCAAATGAAACTGAGATTAGATTCTGCTTTTTAGGAGGGCTTATAAACTTCAGTGAAATTTTCTCTTTAAGGCAGATAATTATTTACCCCATTTCACTAGATGTATGTGATAAATTAAAAAGTTTGCCTTAAATGATGCGCAGTTTTAGGGTAATATTAATTTGTAGTTTGTCCAAGTATGGAAAGGAAACTCAGCTGTGCATCTCATTCTGGAGACATATTCCTCATTCCTGAGCACATCTGCAACTTGCTTCTGGCTCAGTAATATTAGTACCAAAGCTCAGAGGTGAGTTAGCCAGTTATCTCTCTTTTGGGACCTGCCTCATACTTGTAGGTCTCAATTTGTGTGAAGGGATGACAAAGGGAGGACAAGCCCAGAGATGATAGCAGCCTTCCTAACAGGTGGCTATTTTTATACACCTGCACTTCAAGCAGGCAAAAGTCTTTCAAAAATGGCATCAAAATACAACCTTGAGGTCTGAGACTTACAGCTGTGTTCATGCTTCCTCCCATCTTACTGTGAAGCAGTGAGGTTTGTGCAAAGCTGCATTTTCATGTGTGTTAGCAAAGAAATCAGTTGGTGCCTGAGCTGAGGCAGATGTACCCTTGGCCCTGTGATTGACCAGGATTATTAACATTGCAAATGCAAGGAAAATCAGCTGAGTGCACTTTCTGTTTCAGGCACCACCATACAACCGACACAACCTACCTACGAACACAAATGAGACACAAGCGCAAGAAATCCTCATCCGCCGGCAGCACAGCCTGAGGCAGAGTTGCAGGAAAGGAAACAGCTTGCCCTGGAGTAGACCGGTACCTATTGTATAAACTCTCATTTATGTAAAAATGCCTCTGCTTATCTGTAAATATGGAAAGAGACACACATTTTTATATGCTTTTTGCTGTAATTAAAATGGATACTTTCCCCAGTGTGCTCATGCATCAACCAAGAAGAAAGAGGTTCACTTAGCATGTGAACAGCAATGGTTTTATGTCCTACCTCTATACATTGGTCAGAGATTAGCTACTCTGGCTGTATGTAGTAAAATAATGTAACTTGCATTGGTTTTGCATATGCAAAACAGTATAATCAAAAAAAGCCTTATGCCAAGCCCCTGACACCTTGCACTGACAGTCTAAACTCTTGATCAATAAGAGATTTGTCTGACCAAATGTAGGCATTGGACAGCATAGACATTTACACCTGAGATAATCACAGTTAAGGAAAAGAAATAACTTTTTGCTGGATAGATTAGTTTTATTTAAATTCATCACCTGAAATAGGAAAGGTGAATCTTAGAACATATTTCTCTCTGCTGACTGTAAAAAAACCCTGTAGGACTGTTATATCAGATAGACACTTTCACTGGAGCTGACATTGAATTCAACCATCCAAGTCAAGCATTGATCTTAGTCATACCTCTCAAAATCTGGCTGTAAAAGTGCCATTCCACCAAAGAAATGCCAAGTGGAGGCAATCACAGACACTGAACACACTTCTGTCTCATACACAGGTTAACACCACAGAAGTACGCTACCTCTCTTTGCCTCAGGGCCCCAGCCAGACCACTAGACGAAAAGCCAGGCACGTTACTTTTACAGGTAATGGAACTGCTTTACTCTGTATTCTACTCCAGTAGTGAAAGAAACTGGGGCAGTTGTTCAGTGGACAGTATTAAATTAATACTCCCATGGAAGACCCTGGTGTCTTTAAATGAGCTACACACTTCACTCCTTTCTGTTTTATCTATCTTGTTTTTATGGTCATTACTGCAGCAATTTCTGTCTTGTTCCAGCACCTCCTAGTTTTCTCTTTTTCCCCTCTTGCACAAATATTCCTGAGATCCCTGCGGTTCCACCTGGCCAAGAGGGCATTTGTGCAAGCCAATGAATGCAAACTATCTGTTCTTTGCAGCCCCACAGACACAGCTGTATGCAAAATTGTTAGGAGTTGCTGGAGCAGTAGCCCAGTCCAGGCAAGGCTGACACATGCCCCCAGGTCCTCCAGGTATCGAGGCTGGGCAGATATTACCAGCAGGCCCTCTCATTCCGTAACTATGTGCACATGTACACATGGCCAGACACAAAGAGCAGCACAGACCAGGCACAGTGCTCACACACATGTGAACAGCACCAATGGCTGCATTTTGGTCCTGTTTCTGGCTGATGAGGCTAATAGATTATTAGTGAAAAATTATAAATACAAACATGCCATCTGAATCCCCAGTAGCTGGCCTCAGATAGACGCTCTTCTCAGTAGCTGGCCCTGGACCTTCCATCTGCCAATTTGGTGTCACTTGAGCATGTAAACTCCTGGGGAGACAGACACATAGCAGCTGCTTGTACTTAGACCTACATACACACACACAGACACAGACACACACAGTCTTCCACTCTGCACTGTGGGACCCTCTCGTAGCTGGCCTTGTCTTCCCTGTAGCAGATTCCTGGATTCCCTGGTCTCCTCCTGCCTCACACACAGAGACACACACATGCAAACATGTCTCTTTCGTACCCAGTTCAGATTATGGCCTTACTAGTAGCCAACCACAGACTCCATAGCCTCTTCAGTCACCGATCTGGACCTCCTACCCCCTCCAATAGCCAACTCACAGACCTTCTGTTCTCCTCAGTCTTTGTCCCAGACTCACGGTTGCTCCAACAGGTGGTTCCCAAGCCTCTTATCCTACTCAGTGGCTACTCTGGCTTCGTGATTGCTAGCAATTTTGCACTGACATACTCACCCACACAATATGCATGCACCCCGGTCCCTCCAGCTGCTGGCACTCAGGCCTCCACACACACAAGCACACAGTATGGGGAGATGCTGACCAAGGAACAGAAGTGGAGTCAGACAAAAAACCAGGACAGACAGATCAGATGCAGGGAATTAATGGACACATGTACTGACTGGCCCTTTTTATCCTTTTTTTTCCTTTATTTTCCTGCACTTGTTTCTCCTTGGACTTCCCAGATCCCTTCCTTTCACTGTCTTTGGTTCCCGCCCTAAACATTGCATCCTAAATGCTGTATGGTGTCAAACTGTTATCCCCTGGCATTCCCATAATGGGGCCCATACCCTTCCATACCTCACTCTCTGAGCTGTCTTAGGGAAACCCTCTTGGAGTCTCACCCTGTCCATGGGGATGATCACCCTTGTGATGGATCAGGGCAAGAGTTCATAATCTTTCCTCTGACTGTGATACTGGGGCACTCCCACTTGCCGTTGTGCCTTGGGGTTCCTCTGACTTTGTGCAGATGAGTCTCTGATCGCATAACTCAACAAATAATCCTGCACAGTCTGTCTCAAAGTAGCTGGTCTCTTTTCTCCTATTCGCAGCTTGCTCTCTATGAATATTTCTGTAATAATACTGGTATTACTGGATAAAGTTACCAGCCACTGCCAGGTTATCATGTGTACCTGGTAAAATGCAGACCCATCCTCACACTCTAAGTAAGGAGGCAGAGGTTAGGAATGGAGCACCACTGAATTGTCTAAGAAAACGTAGCAGAACAGTGTCACAAGAAACATGGAATTTGGGATACTTGAATGTTCATCATTGTCTCCATCTATAATCTTCCTGAGTGCTTTCTGAGTTTATTTATGTGAACCTGAAAGGCATTAGTGTTCTTATAAAAATTCCTTTTAATTTCTCGCAAAATTAGCTATAGCAACTGAAACAGTATTTTTTATCTTCATATTTGTATCAGAAACTTGGACAATAAAATTTGTTTCCTGCATGTGCAGATTTTTTTCTTGCCTTTTTGTTTTACTGTGAAAGAGATGAAAGCAAAAGAGATCTGTGTGGGCAAACCATACTACTGGTAGGACCAGGTCTGATACACCCAGTGTAATCAATGCACCCTGGAGTCAAACTCCTGGTTTCAGGTGAAACTCTTTTCTTCCCAGTTGTTAATCACAGGTCACTGGTAAACTTGATATTTGATGGCACTAGAGTCTTCTCCGTTGTCACATTTTTGTTTTCTGCTGTGGGTTTCAAAATGCTTTTCAACCGTGGTACCTACTAGGTACACTTGTAAAATTTGTGGAAAATTGAAAACTACATAAAGGAGCACTTTTACCCTGTGAAGTCACTGGGCAGGCCTGTGAGACATCAAAAGATAGCTGAATGTGCTTATTTGTTGGGGTTTTAGAGTAGAGACAAGATAAATAAAATATTTTAAACATCAGCTTTGGGATGAAAATTAAAAAATAGGGTTATTTTTAGTTTTTGACTTCTCTCTTAGTCTATAGTGATTATTTAAAATGCTTTGGTTACAGAGTTTAAAACCATAATGCTGTTCTTTATTGAATACCCTTACCAATACCATGGCAGTTCTCTTTTCTCTTCTTTAAAATATTATTTGTCTGTTTTTCTTTAGATCAGCATGGAAGTGGATCTGATGCTGCATTGCCATTAATGTTCAGACCCCAGCCCCGACTACGGCCACTTGAAGCAAAGCACCGCCAAGAAGAGCTGATTCCAATGGCACACTTGGGCAGACAAGCAGGTCCATCCAATCCGTCAGGTCGAAGAGGAAATTCAATCAGCCATCATCGCTTCACCAGAGCAGACAATCAAGGTCTAATGCCAAAGTCTCGGCTCACTGTGAGAGAAGCAGAGGAGTATGAGTCAGAAGAAGAGACAGAAACAATGGCACCAGCCAGGCCATTAGTTATATGAGGAGCAGAGAAGAGCAGTGTTTGCATCTCTAGGGCCCCTTGTGCACTGCTCCAAAAGATATAACAAAGCTCTTCTTATATGAACCAAACTATGATTTTCCTTTTGGGACTGGTGTCCTTGTTGTCGTATCACTTTCAAGCACTGTATCAAGGTACTTAGTGGCTCAGAGAAGACTCAAATTTTGAAGTGTTTATATCAAGCTTTCTTTCCAACAAAACACTGCAGGAAAGAGGAGAACAAGAGGTATGAACGTGGATTTAAGCAACAGTAGTAAGGCTCAGGCAATGCTATGGGAATAAGCTGATACTGCTTTTGTTCTATATTATGGCCTGCATCCAGAAGAAAGAAATTTGTAAAGGCATCCTTGACACATGGATGCACAGATTGATGATTTGCACAGAGCTTTTGACCTCAGAGTAGCTGAGATATTGCAGGAAAAAGTTAAAAGCAGAAAGGCATTTTTAGGGCATGTAAACTGAAGATGCCTAAACAAGACCTTATGTCAAAAAGATTTTTAGTGGACATTTTCAGCACTTGGGAATTTTTTGTCAGCTCAGATTTTTGGCTCTGAAAAAGTGCCTAAAGTCAGTTGCTGTGATGTCCATAACTCCTGCTACTTAAACCAATTTCCTATTACCCACCTATATTGGATGAATGAAGGAGGTATCCTTGTATGCACAAATCCAGAGGACTCTTCAGGCAGGGTGCTGTCAGGATGCCTTTTATTTGTAGATGTGCAGTAGCAAGAACATACACAATATTCCTGTGATTCAGCAAGTGGGAGGCTTCATTGTAGAGTATCTAACCTCCATTCCCTGCTCCCACCTTCTGTGCCTAAGGTGAGTGGACCATTCTTCACACTAAAACTGGACCAGCACTGCAGGTGGGAA
The DNA here is from genome assembly GCA_013396775.1 of Cephalopterus ornatus. Taxonomy (NCBI): domain Eukaryota; kingdom Metazoa; phylum Chordata; class Aves; order Passeriformes; family Cotingidae; genus Cephalopterus; species Cephalopterus ornatus. Next base: position 25,165 of record VZRE01000394.1, read on the forward strand.
GAAACTGGGAACCTAACCTTGTAGCCTGCTGGCTAGCAGGAAAGAGAGGCCCTGTGTTTTGCTCCTAGCTTTTTGTAATGTGTCTGTCTATATGTTGTACAGAGAAGTATTTACCAAAAAAGCAGAAATAACCAGAAGGTCGTGCACTGAAGCACATGACTTCCCAACCTTTCTACAGAGCTCCCTTCCAACTGGTTCGGTATGCCCATGCCCCACTCTCGGTGGTGGGTCTCCCTAGTGGTAGGAGAAGCAAGAAGTACGGTCTTGTGTAATTTTAGATAAAAGCTAAGTCCTAGACACCTAGTCCCTCTGATGGAGCTCTTTTCTGCAGCACTGCCACTGTCATCTGTGTCTTGAAACTGTACATGAGTGATTTTATCCAGAGGGATGAATTGAATCCAGAAGTCTGTAAACCCACCCTCAAATCTATGGTTAAGAAATGCACAAAGTTCTGATATGTTTTTGTTAAGTTTCCTTTGCTCTCCTCCACTCAGAGCATGCTTAGCTGCCCAACTCAAGGTCTATAAATGCCTAAGAGTCAGAGATAAGAATTAGAGATAGCAGTGCCACCTGTATGTTTCTTCTTTTTTAAGTTGTTGTTAAGTGGGTTTATGTCCTGATCCATAAAAAACTTCTAAGTGTAAGTTATGACTTCACATTTCTTACAAAGGATTTCTGATTCAGGACAAGTAGAATCTAAATTTAAAAAAGCACCACCAGAGGAAAAAAAATAAAAGCCCTTTCCCCCCATTTCTCATGATTGCAGCTTTTATGCTTAGCAGGTCATAATGAATCATCTGTATTGAAACTGTGCAAAGCTTTATGGAACTCAAGTTCTGTTTGTATTTCTTTGTTGTGTCAGAGAAATTATACAGCTTCCTTTTATGAAAGCACCAGTACGTTATTAAAACAGGGTAGGATTTTGCTTTTGTATCGACACTGGTAATTAACAATGAAATACAGTTATGTACCTGAAAATCAACAAATAAACCCAGCTCCACCAAAGGAGGAAGTTCTCTACAGAGTTTTTAAACAAAAGCCTTGTGCCAGATCTCAGTCCTATAGCAAGTTATATTGACATTTCGTAAACCTAAATTAAAACATGATATTAAGGGAAACAGTTATCGTAAAAAATCAGGTCTTAAATTTCATTGTGAGCCAACCAGTTGCCACATGATATTTAATTGAGGGCAAAATAAGTACCTGTAAGATGTGGTCCTTAGGCCACAGAGGTGTATGGAAAAGGGTGGCAGAAGTGTGGAACCTGCTTCTGCATTGCAGAGTTGTGAGCGTGTGGGATCTCCAAAACTGGCTGGTGGGTGATACAAATTGCTGGCAATCCTTGGGGACAGTGATGGAGAGAAAGTGGAAATCTGAAAGGAGGGGCAAGAGGGGATAGTGTCTCATCTTCAAAAGGAGGCTCAAGAGAGAGGTTTAACTAAGGAATTACTGTGAGCTGCAAATTCAGCATTTCCTCTTTAAGAAGATTTAATTAACAGCTTGTCTGGGGAAACTGGACAGAAACAAACTCTGGGAGATAAGGAGGATTAATGTCGGGAGTGGCATGGAAAGGGACTAGACATACATAATGAAAAAGAGGAGTCTGTGCAGTTTGGTCAATATATGTTTGACAAACATACTCAAAATTGACCCCCAAATTCCTTAAATATTGTAAAAGTCATAGACCATTATATAATTACCCATTGTAAGCAGGGAGCAAAGCATTCCATTTTGAATGACTGGTTTATATTAGAATTAGAGAAAAATAATTAAGTCTTTCTAAAATACCAACAGAACTAGTGCATAGATGGAGATTAATCTCTCTCTTCTGCTTAATTTCTAATCTTTTCTTTGATGAAACCAGTGGGCCAGAACTTCAGAGAGTGTAAAGCTGTAGAGCAACTAGAAGTTAAGAGAGTGGTCTCAGATTTTTCAGTCTGGCCCCCAAACTTGTAAAGTCTATTTTTAATTTTCTTTCCTAGCATTTAGTAAATAGAACTGGAAGAAAATTTCCTTCTGTCCCATTAATTGATGTTAGTGGTTTTGCTGGCCAACAGCCAAGAAACAATGATGCAGATGCCTGTATAAAATATGTGGACAAAAAAGTTCTTCTTAAAGAAGCACATTACTTATGTTTTAAATAGCAATAACTACAGCAATATCTTATTACAAGTAACTTACTCCATGTCTATAGGGTTTCAGACCTGTCCATAAAGAAAACTGAAGTAGTTTAGGGAATGAATTTAAAGCCACTGTGTGTGGGCATTCTTAAACCCTTTAACCTGGGTCACATCCAGGAACCTTGTGCTGATAATTTACAAAGGTAAGTTAATTCAAGATCTCCTATTTTTTAGCCTGGTACTCTGGAATTTAAATTGTATACTGATTTAAGGTGAAGTGGAACAGGAAACTCATGCCCAGAAGGTGAAGAATTATTATTCAAAATTCAAAGGGGAAACAGGAACTCAGAGAATTAAGACTATTTCCTTGGGCAGGAGGATAGTGCAGGACAGGTGAGTTTCAGGAAGGAATAATAATGAATAGCCTCTACCTTTGACAGCAGACAAAATTAACCACAAACTTGTTGTGGTTTAATCACAGCCAGTAACTCAGCCCCATGCAGCCACTCATTCCCTCCCCCCTCAGTGGGATGAGGGAGAGAACTGGAAGATCAATAGTAAGAAAACTTGTGGGTTGAGGTAAAGACGGTTTAATAGGTAAAGCAAAAGCTGTGCACACAAACAAAGCAAAACAAGAAATTAATTCACCATTTCCTATGGGCAGGTGTAGGTTCAGACATCTCTAGGAAAGCTGGGCTCCATCACTTGTGAATTGGGAAGACAAACACTATCACTCTGAATGTCCTCCCCTTCCTTCCTATTCCCTCAACTTTTATTGCTAAGCACAATACCACATGGTGTGGGATATCCCTTTGGTCAGCTGGGGTCGGCTGTTCTGGCTGTGTCCCCTCCAAACTCCTCGTGCAACCCCAGCCTGCTCTCTGGTGGGGTGTCATGAGAGACAGAACAGGTCTTGACTGTGCGTAAGCACTGCTCAGCAACAACAAAAACTGTTATCAACACTGTTTCAGCACAAATCCAAAATACAGCGCCGTATGACCTAACATGAAGAAAATTAACTCTATCTCAGCCTAAAGCAGCTCACACCTGAACAGAGCTTGCTAATCGATGAGAGAAACAGGACAATAAGAACAGTCATAATGAGAAAAGAGTTTAGTAGTAAAAGCAATAATGGTCAAATATTGCAATATTTTCTGTAGACTACCTTCATATTTATTGCAGAGTGTAATTAACTGTTAGATCCTGTTGCTCTTGCTGCAGGTATTACTTTTCAACTAATATCCCTGGCAAGTAAGAATGTGTAGTAAAAGGAGAATCTCTTCCTTAGAGAGCATGCAGCAGCAAGGGCAGCACCAGCAATCAGGACATGATAGCAGCTAGCACAGGGAGCAACCAAGCTGTGCCCTCCTATGGTCTCCCATGTGTAGTCAGGGCTGCCTCTGCCATCTGTACAGCACCCACATGACATGCTGGTTATGTAATAATGCCAGCAAGCAGGGTGGGGAAGGATGCTACGAAAGACCCGAAAGCAGTTTCTGAGTTACGCTAGAGGACAACATCAGCGAAGGAGTGCAAAAGCAGAGGGGGATAATTCACCTCATGGCATGACTTAAAACTCCAGGGAGTAGAGCAGGCATGTGTCTATCAAAGCCAGAGAGGAGGAGTTGCAACAGGAAAAGAGCAAATGTCCAATGGGAGCTCTAGGTGGACTGATTTATTGCGGTGTGTGTGGGCCAAGGAAGTAGGCTGGCTTAAAAGACAAAAGTTCAGATATGTTAAGAGCAGCTAAAGAAGGCTATATGAGATTCAGAAAAGTAGGTCAGAGTTTCAGGCTGGAGAGGCTGATAGAGAAGGACAGCTTAATCCATATTTATGAGGGAGATAGTCAGAGAAAGAGGACCAGTGGAAATTGCCAAATTGCTATGAATGAGAAACGTGACTTTTAAGTAACAGAAGATGCAAATAATTGTGAAGTGCTTCAGCAGCAGCCTTTCTTGCTGGTGTGTCAGTTTTGAGAACTGACACTTTCAAAGTTTTTTCTGCAGCCATTAGATCCCTAAAACTCACATTTTATTGTCATATATTTACAGAAACTACTATTTAAAAGCCTGTGGGAGACTCTGGAAAATATAAAAAATATTTCCAAGCTTCCTTTCTTCATAGGTACCTTTTCTAATTTTCTCTGTATATGGATAAAACATAAACACTGAGAGTAAAAACCAGGTTACCTTATCTTTATATTCTGTTTGCTTTTTAGGCAGGACAATTACATTTTTTGTTTTGCCAAACTCACTGTACTGGAGAACCTTAAAATTAAAGGTGTAAGGTTATAGGAGTAATTTTCTGAATCGGTTAAAAGGACTACAAGTCTATTGAGCTAAGTTTCCTAATTCATTTTGTTTTGAGAATCTGTCCCAATGTTAATCACAAGTGAAACTTCTTTTTCTTTCCTTCTTTGGTTTCACAAGTGTGAAATTTCAAAAGTTAATATTGGTTCTAGTTTACTTCTAATCCACCCATCCTCATGGAAAAATTTGACTACCTTTAAATCTTAAGAAATGAGACATGAACTGAAGAAAACTATGCCGAACTCTGAAACTCAGAGTTTTCTTTGGCAGGGCAGATTGCAGCTACACCAGTACAGAACAGCTGGTAAGGAATAAACATCCAAACTGAACATCATCCTTTACTTTTTTTGTACAGACTTGCAGGAGAAAGCTAGGAAAAAAAGAAGCATCTGTCAAGAATAGCCACAGTGAACTGAGGGCACAGGTATTAGCCAACTGCATCATCCCTTTACACATGCAAACACAAGTCAGATTATTAGAAATCTGCTCAGTGCTTTCCCATTAATAACCTATTCTGCTAAATATAAAATTATCATAAAAGAAGTTGAAGGCAAACTGCTGTAACCTGTGTCAGGTATTAATTTAGACTTATTATTTGATACTGAGCCTGACATAACTTGCTCCTTGCTCTAATGTACTATTAGCAGTGATACAGGGTGAAAATAATGAGTTATGCACAAGTGTCAAAATAAAAGGGCTCTTACTTTTTTTTAAGATATTTTTTAAGGTATCTTGAAATAAAACCTATAACCCTTTAGCTAGCTTTATTCATTACTTTATTTGTGGGTAAATTTCCCATCACAGAAGCCTGCACTGGATGAGAAAACAATATATAAATGAAAGTCAGCTATCGAAATATATTCAGCTTCAATATAACATGATGATGAAAATTGATAATACTTGCAGTGCTGCACAGTGTCTTCCAGGTGCTATATGAAGACAAAGGCCAGACAGTTCAGCAGCAGGACATCCTGAACTTTATGCCAGAGTTAGAAGCGTATGTGTAAGGAGGTGAAACTTACACAAAGAAAATGAGCTGTGTGTACACATACTACAGGAACAGTGCCAGGAACAAGGGACACTGGTTCCTTGACCCAGAGTCTACGTTTACTTCCTTTAAGCTTTCAGGTGACTGAAACCTACAGAAAGGAACAAAAGAACAAACTGAAAGTCTTCATTCATCTCTCACCATAAAAAAAGAAACAATCTTCACAGAAAATTGTGTATTGTTTTCACACTGCTTCAAGCCAGACATCAGGACCTGCTGCTTACAAACACCCAGTGTCCTAAAAGACATCATAAAATGTTGCCATTTTTAAGATATCTGTATAAAATATATGAAATGTGAAAAAAATACTTTTTTCACTCACTTTTCCCTAAAACATTCACTATTGTTCCTGTAAAAAAACTACATATGTTTGGCAAATTTTGCTTAGTTCTGAAAGCTGGTAACCTTGTAGGGGCTTGTAAGAAGTAAATATACTACAGAAAATAAACTTTTTTCCTGGAACCTGGAACAGAAACTCTTGGAAGTTGCTCCTTTTTGTTTTGATCTGATGAGGATGGCAGGCTGCAGATGTTTTAGCACAGGGCTAAAGACACTCAGGGCTAAGTCATACTCAGGTGCCTCAAGCCATCTGTGTTGCCAGGTTTAGCATAGGAACCACAGAAGCCCTTTACTCCCTGGATCAGCAGTCAGAGGTAAGGGAGGCCCCTTGGAGCTCCTTTAGGGCAGCTGGACAGTACCTCTGAGGCTGAAGTCCGTGGGAATCTGCTCAAGGTAGCTAATGGCACTTAGGGCATAAATCGGTTGAAGACGTGGGTGGCTACAGTTCAGCCTCCACTGACTCCAGTGAGAGCTCAGACACCTTCTGCGTGCGTAGATAACTTAATGGTGAATATATGAGTGCACCTTACTGTGCCTGAAGTAGTATTCCACTGACCTGATCCTTTTGGCACCTATGAAAGAAAAGCATCTTTTCAAAGCTAGGCATTATGACTGGTTTAGCTTTGAGACGAATCTTCTTTTCCTCCTCATTAAACTAAGCTATTTCTACATGTACACATAAAAAGGGAATATATATATATCTATATTTAACAGTGTCTCACTGTGTACAACTCGTATGTTTAGCTGATTTCTAAAAGACTCTCTGTCTGCAAATGTATTTGGCTCTATCAGCTGTAATGGCTTTAGCAATAGAAAATTGCGAGGCTCATGTTACTGCTGGCTCAAATGATCCTTTAGCTTGAATTCCTCTTGATGATATATATCCCAAAATCTTTCCCCATCATTTTCATAAGTATGCAAACATAGATTTAAATGAAAGTGATGACTGCTGACAAATTTGTTAATCAGGTCTTAGCAATTTGAAGGAGCTCTTTCAGAAGCTTTTTCTCATATTTTTCCCTAATGTAAAAATGCCTGGTACTGATTTACTAAGCAGTACAGAGCAAATAGAACAGCTGGTGCCAAGATCAGATTTATGTCTTGTTCCTAGGTAATGAAAAGAAAGATAGTGACAAAGCTCAAAACATCACTATAAACAAATTTGCATGAATTAGTTAAGTTCCAAACCTGAAATTAGCTCTCTTTATTATTATTATTGTTGTTACTATTTGTGGGTTTTTGCTTTAGTTTCTTTTGGTTTGTTTGGTTGGTTTTTTTTCCCAGCCTCCCACTATGTGCAAATCTTCCTGTACTAGTCTCTAATTGATAAACTAAAATTCTGCTAGATGAGACCATTAATTCTTCTTTATCTACTGGAAAAGGCACGCTTACACCAAAGAGGAAAAGTGCTGCAGTGACCTCTGTTGATGGAATTAAGCAATATATTTAAAGAGCCAAAAAGGAAAGGTGACACATTCAAATCCTCTGCTGGAAATAAATAGAACCAAAAGGAAGATATGCTAAGAAGGAACAGCTTTCATGCTGCACATGAAAAAGACTGTTTCCCAACACCCACTGAAGTCAGAATCCTTATCAGGATAATTGCCTTTTAAAAACTATTTTTAGAATATTATTCCCCTTTTTTTTGGTGTAGAATTAAAAAACATTGGCATGAAGACAGAAGACATAACACACAATGGGAAATGTGGTTTCTGCAGTGCTATACTGCATTCCAGGAGTTTATATCACCAAGGGAAAACATCGTGCCTCTATTATTTACATGATCGGAATTTAGTGACCAGTTCCCTGTGCCAGACTGACACACGGTATTCTTGAAGTTTTGAGGCAAAGCAGCTTTCCAGTTGGCAGGCTGCCTATGGCAGAAAGAAGTATCTAGGAACTGTCATGCCTTTATGACCAAGAATTTGGAACATGTCTTTATGGTCTAGTTCTGATACAGGAAAATGATTAAACATGTAAATACCCACAAGGTTCTAGACCTTAATGCTTAACTTCAGGGTTGGGAGTAGTCTCATTAAAGCCAAGAATTTAAGAATTGATCACATATGAATAAAGTTATTGAAATCTTCCATTAAGAGCTAAGTAGTTTGTGGAAATGGGAGTATTGTGTCTATATTTGTTTTCAGACTTGTGCCTTTGCTAAGTATTTAATTTAATACTAAGTATTAAACAAAGGCATAAATAAGGAACAGGGCTTTATGCTCTTAAAGTTTTTTATGTTTTTGAACTGCCCAGTAAAGAACTGGCACCCACACTGCTTGGCTTTTCTAGGAGCCCCAGCAATACAAATTGGTATCTTTTTCCTTAGGTGTCAGCTGTTATGGCAGACCTGGCCATGATCACCACGATGGAAGTTTTCCCTGTTCAGGTATTCCAATTTGTTAATGCCTCCACCAAAGTCTGAGAAGTTTTAATTTTAGTGTATTTCCAGAACCACTGCTGTGCCTAAAACATCCTTCTTGCAAGAGACAAATGGATATTGCTGATGACATTTTACTAGTATCTACTATGGTATCTTAATTTAGGATTTGTAGAGAATGATTTCTTCAAGTGTAGGGAGAGAAAAATACCAAGTTCATTATGTCTTAATAAAAAGTATGAAAAGCTGTACATAAAGCAATATCTTATTTTGATAGAGATAAAATTAAAAGCCAAAATAATTCACCAGTACATGATGATATTATTAACTTGATATTAGAGGTGTACTTGCTCTGTCAGTCTAAGAACATCAAGATACACCAAATTTCAAGAATTAAAATCAATCCTAGTTTGCATATGTCATAGATGCCGTAAATGTTATGGCATCTTTATACAATTTTCACAGTAAAGCAAGATATTATAGCTGCCTATTTGAGAATTACATTCTGCCAGGCATGAAGAAATTATTGATTTATTTTCTATATGTAATTAATTATCCTGGAAAAGATCTTCACAACTGGGAAACTGTGTCTGTTTTTTTTTCTCTCTGCATGCATCTGACAAATTTTTGTGCACAGTGGTCAGGATGTGAGATATAGCTGGGTGGTAGGTTGGATCAAAGATTTCTTTTCCTCAATATATTATCATCCTACAGAGACCACTACATATTAAAGGACTCCAGATATACACTCACCCTTCTAAATATAATCCAAGAAAAGGCTCTATTCCTGGCAGTTTATATATTAAGTAAATTAATTCCATGTTAGAATAGCACGTGGAACCATTCTATATGAAGAATAATTATTTTCTGCCAATTATTGTCTTAGCTTGTGGTAAGAAATTTTTTTTTAGGTTGCTTGACATAATTCCAACATGAAAATTTGTAATATTGCACATAGCTTTTGCACTGAGACTGAAATCACCCATGCTCTGACATCTGTGCTAAAGCTGAGTCCCAGGTCCCCATGTATTAGTTTTGTGACCTCAAGTATAGTTTAGGAAGCAGGTTGTGACTCAAAAGAAATCAAAATACCTTATTGTCACTTTCTACTGTGCATTCTTCATACCCAGCATTCAGGCTTTATAATCTAGTTCTTTTCCAGTTTAATCTTATAGTGCATTTTTGAACAAGTTCCTGAGTTTTGTTTATGTACCAGTCTTCAAAGGTCATCTCTTTTGGCTTATCTTATAGAAGAGAAAGGAAAAAGTCAGCAGTCATCTTTTTTAACATCTGGAAAAGTATCTTTTTTCATACAATTATAACTGTTTGACAGGAATTTGCTCAAAGTTAATGAATATCTTTGGCTAGAGATTAAAAATGGAAAATTACATCTTCAGAGATGTACTTTTCTTTAAATTACTAGTATGTGAAAACTGTTTTGGAACTTTAATTGCTGCTACAGGCTTACTACAAAATAAACTTTGCAATAAACCCTGGCTGATCCTTATCTATAACCAAAAAATCTCCACACTGGCAATGGCATAATGTAGGGTGAAATCACATTTGGATTTGAATTTTTTTGCAACTGAGTTCAACAAGGCAGGATTTGCTCTTTCAAACAGTCCCAAACTTCTCCTCCTCTCTGTATGTGGGGATTATCTGGATCCTGCAGTAATTGCTGGTTGGGTCAATTGCTTGATTTTCTGCAGTGAGGAGAATTACATACTTTCTGGTTTTGGCCTGACACAGAAGCATTCGGGAATGATTTCTCAGGGTAAACTGGACAGTCCAAACCCAGAGTTTCAGTGACCTCCTGACTTAGAAGCCAGCTTCTCTGCTCAGTGCCAGCTCTGAATCATACGAATTATGCCTGCTTCCAAAAACTGCATCTGAACCTGCCATTCTTTTGACCCTTGTGATTTTGGCAATTTGTATCTCTCTGTTCAACCTATTTTAGCACGCTGCAGGTGAGAGAAACCCGAGTCTCAATCACAGGAGAGAAGGCTTCATAAAAAATTCCCAGAGAGGAAACCACTGCGAAGTTGATAGGGAAAATCCCTTCTCATGATAGAATCACAGAATGGTTGAGAAGGGACTTCTGAAGGTCATCTAGGTCAATCCCTCATCCATGATTCCTTTCTCCTTCAGTGAGTAGTCACTTGGAAAATACCTGGGGAATGCACACTACTACAAGTCTCTTAGCAAGGGCCAAAAGCCATCTTACATCCTAGCACTGTAAGAAAACATTCAGGAAAAGAGGCACATGCAGTGATCGATGAGGGAGGAGGCACTTTGCTCAGATTGGTTTGTGATTTTAATAACAGCAGTGGGAAAACATAGGATTGGAATCCACCACATCTGGCTTCAGATGTGTACCCAGCTTATCAAGGTGGAGTGTCTTTCATGCTCAGCTGTAAGAGGCAGCATCTACAGGCAGTGATTGATGAGCCTGGGCAGCAACAAGTAGGCTCTTTTGAAGTGCCTGCTGCAATCTAGGAGCCCTAAATAGATCCCAAGGTGCCATTGCTAAAGCACAGATGAGGCACCCTAAAAATAAAATTATGACTACCTTTAAGGAGGAGTTGAAGGGGGTTTAATAGATTTTGGTCTTTCTATAATCAGCATCTGGATACATTTTATGTGATGCTAGGGCTGAATTTGTTGTTAAAAGCATGCTGATACTTTTTACTGTATTTCTGTACCCAGATACTTGCATGAACTCTAAAAAAGCAATTTCCAGAATCAGAACAGCTGTGTCATCACCTGTATCATGAGCCCTGTGCCCATGTTCATCTAAAGAAGCCCAACTATTTTGCATAAAGAATGCATCTGCTCACATGTATGCTGTACTGAGTCTTGGAATCCTGCTGCTAGGACTGGACTACATGTAGGATCAAAAAATTGTTAGCCCTTCACTACTGGACTTCATACAGCTTCAAGTTTTAAGGTATTTGACTTCTGCAATAGAAAACACAGGTCAGGCAGATTCCTCTTTCCTCTCCAAGGTTTTTTTGGTTACTAACTGCTCTGGTTTATTTCAAACACTGTGGGATGGTTAATGCTACCATTATAGGACTGGCACCAACATACTGGTCTAGCTGACATGAGAACCAAATTGCTTATGTGACAATTTTACTTCCCCACAAGACAAGCAGAGATTAATTGCACAGGACAGTTATGCAGCCTCTGCTCCTCTCCTCAGAACTGACATTTTCCAAGGCACCTGCAAAATGGAAAAGGGGATTTACTTATTTCTATGTATCAAGAAATTATAGATTTGTCAATTCTGTTAGAAATTTTGCTAATTCCATTTTTTGGCAGTATATTCCTTCCTCAGAAGGTATATATGGAGTCTCACACGGGAGTAGTTAAAAAAAATACTGGTAGTTAATGACTATGAGTATAACTGCTCCACCTTTTTTTTTCCATGATGCAATGTTCCAAGAAAGACTGTTGCATACGAAAGTAATCAGAGGTAGGTTAAAATACAAGGAAATAGATGCAATCTTCTCAATAAAGTAATGCTATCCTGACATGGCTTCTATGAGTAGATTTGTTTGTTGTAGGCATCAGAACACACTTTACCATTCCTCTGCACTTTTCTACTATGTTTATAAAAACAGTTTTCTTGAGGGTTTGGGTTTTTTTATTTGTTTGTTTGCTTGCTGGTTTTCTTCCCCGTGCAGCCTTTTTTCTTATTAAAAGGTAGGCTCACATTTTGATACTCATATGTAATTGTGGGATCAAATCCTAGTGCTTTTTTTATAACTTTCAAATGCTTGTAATTAAGTTGGGAACTCTAACATTTATGTATTTATGCCTAGCTGAAACGATTTAAAAATACAGGAGCAGATTCTAGTTGCAATCTCTGCATTCATGAAGAAAGGGAAAAATAATTTCAAATATAGGACTATGTATCAGAGCTAATCACATGGAAGACATATAAAATAGAAATAAAATTATACTCATATGTGCATGCATGTATGAGTGTGTGTACACATATTGATATAGCTATTAAATATCTATATATAAAAGGAAAAGAGTCTGGCTGTTAGTTGTTGCACAAGCAGTAAATTTGTTCTCTACTAAACTATTATCATTCCAGTATAATAAAACCCAAAATACAGATAGATAAAGAGGGTATGACAGCCAAAGTGATACTGGTGATCACCAAAGGATTGTGAACACTGAAAAGGTTCATTAGATCTTTTCAGTGGTATAAGTTATGTATATCTTGCATTTAAAATCTTTGTCAAATGCAGATAAAGTTAACTGAATTCATTTCACTCAAAGAAAATCTGCCATCTTCCTCATTATGCCAATGTGTCCAGTTTGTTTCTAGAGCAGTGAGAAACCATTTGTTTATTAAAAGTTCCACTCATCTGAAAGCTTTCCAATGAAGAGTCCACATTTTTTCTTCCCCTGAAAGCTCCTGTATACATCTTCCCAACTTAAAAAGGCATATAAAATTCTTTGAGAAGTTTTACAATATCAGCAATTTTTTCTGTTACTTTTCATTACTTTTTTTAAATTTGGTAACCTCTGATAATGAAAATATTGTGCATTTTTCTTGGCACTCTTTTGGAATGTTAAATAAGGCATGGGGTTCAATAGTCTCTGAGATCATGAGAAACCTTTTCCCTAGAAAAAAAGGGGTTTGATGCTTGACTACTGCTTGCTCTAACCACTGCAGCTTTGCTCTGTTAACCTCACATGCTGATGTTATTCCACTTAGGAAGTGCTAAAATCCAGGCTGTAAGTTAGTGGGTATTTCATATGCAGCTGAATGTGGTACCCTTTATCTCTGTAGTGCAGAGGCATAATTCAGCAGCTGTAGTCCTTTTGACTCTAAATTTATGATGTCTACAGGGGCCTTCAAATCAAAGCCTTTCTTATAACTCTCACAGCCTCACTGACTATATTCTCCCAAATACACTTCATCTTTAAGGAGCAATTGGAAGGGTGGACTTTCCAATGATATGTCGTCTTGAATGAATGAATGATATTCTTTAATTTCTTTCCTAATTGTTTTGTGCTAACTTTCCCATGGACAGGATTATGTGAAGAGGTGAGGAAGGTTTATTTTTACACATGAATCATAGGAACAATGAACTGGACTAATTTTTATTGAAAAGAAGACATAAATAACATTATGTGTAGAATTTAAAGCCAAACTTCTACCAAGTCAAGTGGAAAACCTGTGTTCACTCTAGCCTACTGGTCATAAAGCCAGGCAGCTGAGATCATCAGTTAAAGATTCTGCACAGGTTGATTAACCTTCTCCAATGAAAATACGGTGACATAAGAGATGAAAGCAATAGCTAATTAACTTGAGTTGATAGGGTGGATTAAGAGAAATAAGCAGTAAGGAAAACTGAGGAAAGATAAGCAAAATACAAACTCAAGACACTGAAAAGAAAGAATAATTCATCAACTCTTGAAATGTGTCTTTCTGAACACTAAAAGAAAGTTATACATAATGTATAAAAAATAACACCTATTCTAGGTTAATTCTGTTTCCAGATAAATATTGTCACTCTTCAACCCCTGCATACACAGTATTAGTGTAGAGACAGTTAATTCTTTGGCTGACCACTGTAGTAATTCACAAACTACTTTTCAGTGCAACTCAAATTACAAAACATTTTCTTCGTATTGGGACTGCTTCTGCTTCAGCTGTCAGTAACAGTTTCCTGGCTTCAGTGGAATATGTACAGCATGACTCAAGACAGAGTCAGCCTTGGGGGTTGTAGAAAATCTGAGTTAATTTTTTTCACAATCACTAAAGGATGGTTCCCCATAGTGCAATGAAGACCAGCATTGCTCAGCTCTGACTGAGCAAGCACAGGGTGCAATTATTTGTATTTTGTAGGTGGGTTCTTGGGATAAAGAGGAGAGACAAGAGTGTGTCAGAAACAAGGGGCAGATGAGAAAGGAGTTGAACAGCTCCCTGTACTACCCACATATGTACAGCAATTTCAGCTACAGTTACAAACTGACCTGCATCCCTGCTACAGGATGACATTCTGTAAGGTATCCCAGTAGACATTTCTAGACTCCTTCTGAAGATCTTACTCCTCTAAGAAAAGCCCTTATCAAGGGCCTAAACGTGACCTGCTATGTTTATACAAACCAGCTCACGTTGGTGAGCGGGTGTGCTTAACAGAGAATAAGGTGATAGCATGGCTAGGACACATTTTTTGCTTGCTCCAGAACTACTTGAGAAACATTACAACATTTATTTTTAAATGAAATTTTCTTCAGAGAAGAAAAACCCACAACCCCTCAGCATTTTGAAAACAACACTTGTTCAACATGCTTGTGCTATTAATCTACTAGCAAAGTGCAAGTAGGAAATGTAGCTTAGCAGGACTGGGTCAGTCTTCACCTTGCCCTTTGCAAACAGAGGCTGAACCTCTATGCTTCAAAGGTTGCCACTGTTGTAAATATGGGCTACAGCGCTAAAGGAATCACTTCAGTCACCAACTCCAACACTTGAACTCATGGGAAAGCATTACAAAATATGTTTATCATATCTACCATACCCTATAAAGCTCTGTTTTGAAAGGAAAATTCTCATTGTTGTTGATGCCATTGTAAGGCTGAAACTAGAGGCATTCTTTTAGTCATTAACTTTTTTTGCCCCCGAAGTTAAACATTTAAATTAGTATTTCTGTATTCATGGCAGTGACAGGTGCTAAGCTTGAGAACAGTGGCTACTTTTGACAGCCAGCATGGGGACACAGCCTCAGAAATCATTCAATGACTAAGTGTCCTGATGCAGAGTGAGCTAAAGAGGGGATTTACAGTTTAAACATTAAACATGTTGCTTACCTATTAAACAATTAGATTGTTCTAATCCTTTAGAGAGGGAGATGAGTCTGTCATCTCCAGTTCTAGATTTCCAGCAAATGTGCCCAACAACATAATTTTCCAGATCACCTGAAACAAAACTAATGAAAGGAAAAACAGTACAATCCCCTCTGGGCATCTCTTCTTGATTTTGTCTGTCTTATGAACAGAAGAAAGGCACTTTACTTTCAAGTAATAGCAAAAATAAACTTCATGGGTTATTAGTCTTCCTGGGTTATAAGTATCCCTCTGGAGCTAGACACATCACTTAGTCCTCCTACAGTAGTGGGTGGTAGGACCATCAGCTTTTTTGTTCTTGGGGATGATATTTACTTCTGATGCCCTGCAATCCTGCTAAAACCTCTCTGTTATTTGATACGAGACACAAAAGGCTTTCCTGGCTGAACCCGCTACAGATGCTTACTCATGGTGAGCAGAGTGCCTGTGTACACACCTGCTGGCTGGGGAAGGCCTTAGGAGAAATCTTTGGGAGAGTGTTCATATGGGTGCAATTACTCTAATACACAGATTAGCTCTGGCTTTGGGGAGGTGGTTGCCTATAATCCACAGAGGCAGCAATACATTACTCCCTCAGGGCTTCATGCTGGAATAACTTTGACTGGTGCTGTGCGGCAGCAGCTGCTGAGTGAGGCCTAAAAGAAACCCAGAAAAGCGGAGTTCATCACTCTGAATTCAGCACTTCATTCATGGGGCTGCTTTTGAAGATTAAAAAAATAGCTATGCTCCTTCTCTTGTGCTCCACATCTATAGCCAGGCAACTGCTGCATCTGTCACTCCTTGAATCCTGGAATATTAGGTATCTGCTGGTACCTGTGCCTTTTCTCAACTCTTTCCAAATAAAAAACCAGATTGTGCAGACACAATAGTTAACGTTGCAAGGGCCTTAAAACGGCTTACCAAAGTTCAGACCTGCACAGCTAAATTGCTGCCATTAAAGTGCCGATATGAGGAAGGTATAATGCCTCCGGTGGACCTGGTTTATGGGAACAGTTGCTAAGCAGTCCTGGAGAATGCTGTGGAAAAACACATCTTCAATGGACTATTGATTTCAGATAATAAATCACTCTATAGCTGAGATATTCATTCACTAATTAATGGATTTAGAGACAGAGTTATACAGCCAAGGCTCTGTGACATAGCCCTCATAAAAAGAGTCTAATCCCTAATGGAAGAGATTTCGAGAAATGTTTGTTAACATAATAAATGTAGGTGAGTGACCAGCTCCCTTCCCAAATCAAAAACTCTCAGTCAAGCATGTTTGTATTTTAGAATCCTTAAATCTCCAGTGAGACTACTTCTAAATAAGTAAAAAAAATCTATGTCACCTCTTAGGTGTCTGTTTTCACTTACCTCTTTGAACATCCTGGTTGCGTGTACTACAGGCAGAGGTCTTCCTTGCGTTACTTTGTTTCCCATACAGCTGCAGATTCAAGACAAACCACCTCTTTACCTGATGCAAACTTATTCCCTTGTTCTAATGCAAATATTAGAATTTTTAACAAATTTATTTTAGTAACATCCTAATGTACTTCAGCAAGGTGATCTGTGTTTAAATCTCCTGGGCTATACTTTTGGGAAAACTGGAGAAAGTCTTTGACTGTTTTAGTTAAGTGACTAGGAAAAATGGTGAAATTTATACTTTTCTTCTGAACCAGGAACACAGATTTTACAATACTGCTACATGGACTGTGTCAGGGAAACTTTAAGAAGTATGCAAGCTCTTCTGCAGAGTGTTAATTTCCATCAAAATAAAATATTAGTAACAGAATATAACTAGAACAGCAATGAAAATTATGGACAAATATTTATTAATATATTTACAAATTTCTCCTAACAATTTTCATTTTTTTGATCATATTTACTAGAGAACACCTACTATATTGCTCATAGGAGATCTAGTTATTGAAATAATCACAGTAGCATTTTCCAGAAGTGCTTCCTTCATATCAAAGACAGGTCACAAAATCAAGTATGAAAATAGGATCTCATTACTTTTAGGGAATCCCTAAAAAATGGAGCTAAATTTATGATGCAGTGAAAATTCTCCTTTGTTCAAATTACCTGTTTCTTTTCATTGTGAAAACAGATTTTTTTTTATACTAGCAATAAAGATAGATCTTTCCTACTGTAAAGATAAAGCTGGATTAATAATCACAGACAATGTAGCTGTACCTCAACTGTAACTCAAGATCATGCCTACAATGAGAAAGTCTCACTGCCTGCTACAGCAAAAGTAAAACTAAACTGTCATAACGCCTGTATGAACCACCTGAGCTGTTGCAAACTTGTGTGGTCTGACTGTCATACCTCTCTTTCCCAAGCAGCACACTGTGGGTACCCTGAGCAGTCCCTTGCTCTGGCAGCAATTTCTAGTAGTAATCAATAAATGGATTAAAAGGTAAACAAACTGAATCACGTGAATTAGCATCTTGATGTATAAAATAGCACGCACTTTGTCACGTGAAATGCTGTTAGCACCGTGTCTGGTAAAACAGACAATGCCTGCGAGCAGAATTAAAGAGATGAAAGTACTGCGGCAGCAGATGGCACGGCACAGCGCGGGCAGGGAGGCAGCGGTGGGGGCATTGTGGGAAGGTCCTCTATGGATCAGTTGCCATCAGGCAAGTACGGCGGACGTGCTTTCTGTTTGTGCTGTCATTGAAATGGTGCGGAGCGACCCGACAGAAAATTGTTCTGAAGTGAGAGCAGATGCATTGAGTTGTCAAGGGCAGAGCCATGACGAGACACCGCGGCGCCAGGAACACACCTTCACGTCTCCTCTGTAGCTCTCCCTAGCTGAGGGGACCCCCCTCCCTCTCCTCCTCGGGCAGCATTGAGGCTCAGGAATATTTTTCTCCATATGGCCATGTCCCCGGTCATGGCTTCAGGCAGAACTACTTTTTGTGCAGATACCTGCAGGGTTGGACAGAGTGTGAGGGGCAGTGGAGGGCAGTGGAGGGGAGTGAAGCTGCTGCTGATGTCTCATGTGGCCTGGGTGAAGCAGAAATAATGGGAATATTGTACCCCATTCTGCTGCCTCAGGCAGAGATTTAAAGACCTTCCACTGGTGACAAAACCCCTCAGCATCTGTGGGACCAGCTGCACAGGTCTAGTGGAAGTGAAAAGCAGCACATGCTGCAAACACTGAGAGAATCTTTTTAAGACCTTCAGCACCTTATACTGTGGTGAGCTTCACTGCATCTGTTTCAGCTAGCTCTGAAGTCAAATAGGGTTTGCTCCTCTGCTGTATCGTGCTATCCTGTAAAGGCAATTCCTATTCAAATAGTGGATATTCTCATCTATACAATCCATCCATAAAATATGTTATTTTGGTGTAACAATAGACAGTATGAGCTCTTATGATTAATCCTAACTCCCATTTTCTTCACTCTCCCAGTGTTTTGGGGTCTGTGTCAATGTATTATTTCCCTTTTTATTACTGGCATGTAAGTCACCAGACTCAGGATTAATGACATCTTTCCATCATTTTGGTTTTCTTTCCATTTGCCAAGTTCTCATTTTCATAATATAAAAAGAGAGTTTAGTACCAAGACCCACAACAGTGTCAGAGCTAGAAGGATTTCTCTTGCATGTAGCCTTTTATTTTTGGAGAAGAGGTGAGTAAGAGGACAAATAATGGCAAATGTATGGATGGTGCCCTGAGGAAGGGTCCGTTTTCCCATGCCTGGGAGAAACCTTGTGACTGTAAGGGCATGACTGGGGTGCTGAAGCAACTCTGTCTCTGCCAGTATGCAGCAGCCGTGCTTTGTCATCCCTCACTGCCTGTAATGAAAAGGGCAGCAATGAAGAACATTTTCTGTGAGAAGGAACTTCCTCCACTTTTGTATGCCTAAGCTTTTTTCCACCTAAAGTCTTCCTTCCCTTCTTCTGGCAAAGTGAAATCCTCATCAAGTTTTTCACAGTTTCCAAACACTGATCTGGTAGCTGCTGCACCTGCAGAGCTGTTGAACAAAGGTCCAGTTCCCTGCCCTATAGTATATTTTGGTTTGTGACTGTTGAACGGGCATAAGAATTCCAGCATAGATCATAGAATCATAGAATCAACTGGGTTGGAAAAGACCTCCAAGATCATCAAGTCCAACCCTTGATCCAACACCGCTGTGGTTACTAGACCATGGCACCAAGTGCCACATCCAGTCTCATCTTAAAAACCTCCAGGGATGGTGAATCCACCACTGGATTATGAAGTGATTATTACCAAAAAGGGTCAATGGGACAGTATATAAATAACAATACTTCCAACAGCTTTGTCCAGCTTGCTCTTGCCAGTGCTTTTTCATTGACATTATTGAAGATTATTCTCAGTCCAGTGAGATTAAATACAGTTAACTAGAAGGGATCTGCAACACTGTTCCTAGGAGAACAGGTATTGACACTTTCATAACCGTATTTTTCAGAAGGATTTCTTCATCTGCAGGAAAGGTCATAAAATGTGACATACATGTACAATTACAGATCTTATGATTTTAGACTGAATTAAATTTATGATTTATAATCTGATTTGCATGTGAAAGATAATGCTATCTCCCTCACCTGAGGGTTAGACTTCTCTTCTTATGGATGGTCTGACAGGAACTAGGAGATTCAGAAAAGAAAGAGTAATTTCTTTTTGTATTCATTTTCCATATAAATGAAATGTCCTCAGAATTGGCAATATTTATCTGTTCCTCTTATTTCAGAGAATATAATATAACAAATAAAAGAAGATATGCAGATATTACATGCAGCTAGAGGGTTAGATGGTGTATACACTGGTTTGATATTAGAACATGTTTGCTGAATTGTAGATAAAATAAAGAACAATTGTTATTAATGTTATGTCATTAAAACCAATAGGCTTAGTGCTCTCTTTTCAGGTTCTGGGGGTTAAGTGACAATTATAGGTATTCAGCTAATTGATTCTGAGCTTTAACACCTTACAGAAACAGTGGCCACTGATAAATCAGGGGAAAAAAGGACAACCCTTACTTCCTGCTTTAGTTTTATTGGAATTCATGAAAGACATGCTTTGCTATAGAGGCATGCAGAACAGTGTGCTCTAAAGATTTTATGAGTTTGAGCTTTGGAATACTGTCTTACTCATAAGTGATGAAGTCATGAGTAAATCACAGGTGAGATTCCATTATTTCAGGGAATACAGAAAGCTGGTGCTCAGCAGTATCTAATGGAATCAGATCCCAATGCCTTCAGGAACCGGATTTTGCCAATCACATTCAATATTTGCAACACACGCACACACATAACTATTTGATCAGTCATATATTTATATATACATACATGAGAATATATGTATGAGCAATCACATATGTTTATACAGTGTGCGATTTTAACTCTCTGAATTAACAGAATGAAAATCTATTAATTAACAGTAACAGGATTGTACCTATCACATGCTTGATAGGTGGAAATATATATTTATATTAGTATAGCATATATAATTTTATATATTAAATATATACTATATAATTATATTTCAGAAAATAAATATATATTCTACAACATGCATATACATATACATGAACCTAAATACATATATGTATACAGAGTGTGTTCTTTTAAGTCCCCACATTAACAGAATTTTGCTCCTAATCAGTGGGAACAAATTGGTGTCTATAACATATTTGGTAGAAGCACCTATTCCGTATTTGGTAATAGTAACATGGATGTATACATACATACACATACATACATATGTAAAAATTACTTTATTAAATATATACACATATAAACATTCATATGCATAGACACACACACATTTACACGTATGCATATATACATGCATACATATAAAATCTCTAAATTGCTTTTAGATACATGCATGTAGAGACTATATTTATTTATAGGCGTGTATATACATACAGTGTGTTAACACTTTAGTTTATATACAAATATATATCCATACATGTATTTATATGACTGCATACACATCTCTCTTAGAGTAATCTACCCCCAGCTCTGCGCAGCCCCGTTCACCCCAGCAGGTGCTGGGGGGCAGGAGCTGGTGCCCGGGACCTGAGCCCCGCTCACGCCGCAGCACCTGGCGGCGGCTGGGACCCGGGACCCGGGCCCCGGGAGCGGCCCCCGCCCGGG